>VDFB02198218.1:77032-231054 GCA_007258455.2 Sequoia sempervirens | reverse complement strand
GGTGAAACCTAATGTAAATCAAATCTAGGTCATTTGTTGGGAAATTGATGCTAACCATTCATTTGGGCTTTGAAAAACTATATAAATAGGGGCTTGCGGAGTCATTTGTAAGGGTTGGAGATCTATTGTAAAAGCATTTGCAACAATAGAGGCAACATTATAATTTTATGGGTGTTCCTTTTGAGTTTGCTCTTTATGTATGAATAGTTCAACTTCCATAGTAGTTTTAGTTGTAGATTCTTGAATGGAGGTGATAATGAAAATTGCTGTTATGGCATTTGATGAACTTTCAGCCCATACTTTTAGCACTTGTTGATGACAAATTGTTGTGTAAAGTTAGCCTGGGCTTCTTTATTCCATTGCTGCAACTTAGTTCGATTGCATGTTCATGATGTGCATGTGCAATTTGAAAATCAGCAGACCTTAGGAGATTGCACTGGTTTTGTGTAGCTATAGGTTCTCTTGGTCAAGCAAAACTTAGTTTTAGGGAGTTTTTCTACTATAACAACCACCATTGTTACTGTTCATTTGTAGCTTAGGATTAGAATAGCTTTCTTAACCCTTCTCCTTTTGCTGTTTCTTTTAATCGTTCGTTAGATTAGGATCCAAAGCATCACCATGAAGCTAAATCAGATGAACTTGATGAGTTTTAGCTTGCTATTTTGAGTGGATAGCCACTGTTCATTCACTTCCAGCACTTTGAAATTGCATTTGCAAACCCAACTTCCCATGCTTTGTAACTCATCCGTAAGACCGCCTTGTGATTCCAACAAATCACATCAAACAACTGAGATATTCCAAGCCTTTGTCCAGACCTAACATTAGAGACCTTGGGATGGTGTTACACCCAATGTCGATTGTGGAAGATTGTCTTTCAAGAGAGGTAGTGCACCTACGCACTGCCTGTGTTGAGAAGTTCATAAAAAACACATCAACACTTCCTTGGTACTACATGGTTACATTTTCTATGTGTCGTTATTGGTATACTTGTGATGTATTTTGTTTACTCGGACAGTGGTTGTTCCTGTTGTGTTTTGTCTTCTTTGATTGGTTGGCACTTGGAGCTTGCATATGCTATTGATGGGTTGTTTTTGGAGCAGCATGAGTTTACTAACACTGATACCTTTGAGGTATGTGAGATTGGATGGAATAGCATGAGTTGTGGGTGCTATTTTTCAGTCACTGGGGTTTATCAGTTGGGTGGGAGCAGTCAGTCTGACTGTTGTTCTAGCTGGTGGTTTATATCTTGTTTTTGGAAAATGACTTCACTGTTGTGTTCTAATTGAAGCTTTGAAGCTGATATTGCTTTTATATAGCATTTGAGCATAGTGAAGTGGTAGCAGTATCTCGTTGATGGTATCGTTGGGAACCTTTTGCTTGTGTTCGTTGGAATAGTGCCGAGGGCCTTGAGGCCTAAACAGAGGAGAAGAGAGAGAGCTTCTGATCAAGAAGCATGTTTTCTGATTTCTCTTAAGTTGATTTGCACTATATATGTGAAGATATTGTAACAATGTGAAGATTGTTAATTGTTCAGTTTGAGAGGGTGATCAAAAATTGTATAGGGAGATATGTTTCTACCAGTTGAATCCAGAATGAACAAGATGAATCTTTGAAGAGGCTATGAGCCTGAATTTGTATTGTAACCATTCTGTTGCTGAATAATACAAAGGCTCAATCTTTGGAGTGTGGGGTTTTTTATCCGAGAGTATTTTCCCCACATAAATATTTGTGTTTTGGTTTTCTACTTCATCTTTCATGTCATTTGGTTCATGTAGTAGAATCTGTTAATGCTTGTTGTTGAATTTACATGTGTTTCTCTCAGATGGATCAATGTGGGAAATAAACTATGTTTGTTTCTACATTAGGACATAGTTGTTTGTGTCTTTGAGGTAACCTAATCGAATTAAAGTTATTGAAGGAACTACTATTTGGATTTTTCATTAGATATGCTCCATAGATTTCCTTACAAAAATAGGCTATGTACAAAGATATTTACAAAGCACTATGTTCTAGCAGGGCGAGCTGACATTAATGTTCATTAGATTTTGTAGTGCATGCACAAGCAAATGGGTGATCATTATAGTTCTTAACCATGCATATTTATTCCTATATTCATAAAAAGGAAGTTTATTATCACAACATTCGAATTTAATCGTATGTTCATGAAAAATCAGCAATTGAGGAGGTTCGTCAAACTCGTGGTTAATCCATAAGCAAGTTTTCCTTCCCACACTCCCATAATCAAAATGAAACATGAAACTATAAGTATTCATAGGATTAAGGAAGGATAGAACCTAGATGTCTTCACATGGAGGTGGCAGCATTGGATAGTCGAGAGCAAGCACAACATCATCAATAGGTGCATTGGCCACTTCGGATGGAGGCACTGGGTGGTGCAACATTTCATGAATCAATCCTTCATAAGGAAAGGAGAACGAGGCAACAAGAACCTCTTCCAAGTCTTGCATGAGATCGAAAATCCCTATTAGATGTTCTTCGAGAAGACAGACTTCATCTTGTTGATCTTTTGCAAACCTGGTGTCCACTTGATTGTTGTCTTCAAAAGGCAGCACACTGTCCCAGTTCCTTTCCTAGGTGTCAGCCTTATTTTTGTGATGTTCAATGTCATGGGATGATGAAATGCATTAATATTTCCTATTGAATCTATCTGAATATGAAGGAGGATCAACAATGATCATGTTGGAAGGACTCCAAGTTTCATTTTGTAGTTGGTCGGGTGCTTCATCTCTACTGGCAGCCATCTCAGTACCTCTGCATTTGTCTTCTTCTCTTTGTTGTGCATGTACCTCTTCACAACATTCATTTGTCTCCTCTTATTCGTTATCGCTATAGATGGAGAAGGAACCCCTATCCCATTCTGGAAACTCTAGTGCATCACCGTTCGGAGGCTCAAGGAGTACGTCTTCATTGGTGCTAACATCCGGTATGTACTCCTCTGATGCACTGATATACCCTTGCAGTACAACCCCTAATGGAAAGAAATCATCAATTGATGACCCCTCATCAAGGGGACCAAAGTCTACTATGAAATTTCCCTCTATAGACTCAGCATAAAGCCTATCATTCATGGTGTGCAAATGCTCTTCAAGAGGAAGAAATTCTTGATGACTGGTGGACAACATTCATGTTTGATCTAATTCATCACTCAAAAGTTTGAGACTGTATTGCTGTCCTTCCTCTATTGTTGTCCCAACATCCTCTTGAGGCCTTCCTTTAGCTGAATCATCACTCAGTTCAGGCTCTTGTTCTTCTACTTCGATCCGAGTAGCAAGTAGAGGAGGTCGGGCACTTGGTTGCTCCACTTGTCCTCTAACTTGTTCAATAGCCTCTTCGCACAATCTGCATGTGAACTCTGAGTGTGATGAATCATGAAGTCTGCACCAATTGGGTAGTAGCAATACCTCCAAATCCATTTGACATCTTAGTTTAGACCAATCCTTTGCTAATCTAGAGATGATCTGGTCATATCTTTTTGCTACTAGGTCCTCATCATTACTTGAAAAAAAAGCTTGGTGGTAGAAAGTTGTGGCAAGTGGTTGTTCCCACTCCTCCAAACTTTCATTTTTAGATTATTGATCACTTTCATTGTATATGGAGAGGTCCTCCAATCTGATTTCACTGATGCCTTCATCATCATTTTATTTTGTCCCAAGGTTGTATACCTTTTCTTCTTCCTGTTCTTTAGCATCTTTGTTGGTTGTCCCAACATGCACTGTTGCACACTTTGTTGATCCATCCTCAACTACCAATGGTTCTTCTTCTTGAGTGGAGGGCTGAATTTTTTTGATGGAGAAAGGGCCTTCTAATTCCTTTCTAGCTGATTTTTCATCAAGACCGTTTGCTATCTCGAGGGAATCAGCTCCTTCCTGTTGATTTTCAGCTTTTATGTTTGCTGCCCCAGCACTAGCTCATGTCAAAATTCTTGGTCCATCTTCAATGTGTTGTCCTCCAGATGTTGATATCTCTTTGGCCTCATGGGATGACTCATCCTCCTTGAAAGTTGGCTACTCCAACTTGTCCAAACAACCCTTGGATTGAGCGATGATGTATGTGCATGATGGACAAGTAAATTCTGAATGTGGTGCATTGGGAAATCTGCACTATCTTGACATTAGTACCTCCTCCAATTTTAATCCATATTTTCTTTCCAAACAATCTTGGATCAGCTCCTTGAATGCTTTGGCTACCATGGTTTTCAACTCTTCCTATGGGTCTTCGGGGGCAAAGGAGTGGTATATTTCCCAAAAGGGAATTTCTCCTTGCAAGACTCTTTCAACTCTCTCCAAGAATGTTAGAAACCCCAATTTGTTATGTCTTTGAGTACAATGAATCCTATACTTGTCCGCAAATGCAAATTGCTGCAATGGTTTCCTCAGTCTTTTGTTCAAATTTGCATGCATCTAAGTGATGTCAATTTGTGCATGTTGCTCCATTTCGACTCAGCTCTTGTTTTCCTTCACAATTTTATTATTTTAATGAGATCTCCCCATCTCATATTTCTTCATGAATGTGTTCTTTCAACTTCCAACTTTTAGCTTTGTAGCCTCAACATGTCTTCCCTCCTAGCGCCAGTTTTGTTGATGTTTTTTTAATGCACTTCTCAACATAGGTAATTCATAGGTGCATTACCTCTCTTAAAAGTCAATCTTCCACAATCAGATTGCAGAACACTATTCCAAGGTCTCTAATGTTAGGTCTTGACAATGCTCTAAATATCTCAGTTATTTTGTGTGATTTGTTGGAATCACAAGGCAGACTTACGGATGAGTTATAAAGCACAGGAAGTTGGATCTGCAAATGGAGTTCTTAAGGTGCATAAATTGTTGCTCAGTTTCTATAGGTTCAAACAACAATCTAGAATTCCATTTCAACTTTGGATTTGGCTTTACAATGTGCAATGAACCTTAGCATAGGGTTACTTATTAAAAAAAAAAGAAAAAGGGTAGGGAAGAGAGGAAGTTCATGGATCTGAAAGTACAAATGAACAGTGATCATGGAGGCTGCTACAGTAGAAAAACTCCCTAAAGTGGGTTTTGCTTGGCCAAAATGATCCTACAATTACAAAAAACCAGTGCAATCTTCTAAGGACTGTAGATTTTTAGATTCCACACACACATCATGCATATGCAATTGAACTAAGTTGCAACAATAAAGGAAAGAAGCTCAGACTAGCTTTGCAAAGTGATTCATCATCAATGAACCACAAAAAAACATGAGTTGGAAATTCATCAAATACTAAAACAACAATCACCATCACCACTTCCATTCAATAAACTAACAACTAAACTAATATGGAAGCTAGAACCATGCATGTGAGATGAGAAAAATCAAAGATAACATCCATAAAATCATGCAATGTTGTCTTCTATTGCTGCAAATGCTTTTTACACCAGCTCTCCAACCTTTTACAAATGAGGGGAAGACCCCTATTTATAGTTTTCCAAAGCCCAAATGAATGGATAGGATTGAATTACATTGTGTAGCCCAGATTTGATTGCACTAGGGTTTCACCTACCCCACAATATTCAACAATTTAAAATACATCTTTTGTCTTTTCCTTGTTTTGTCTTGTAGTGAACAGTTACTGTAGCAATTTCGTGATCTAGTAGATTTCCCTTTTACTATAGCTGAAAATTCCCAAATGCTACCTTTTGCTTGATGGACTTACACCATTATTGATTGGATCAAATAGGCTCATTGATGACTAGAATCAATGGATTGATTGCCCCTGAGTCAGGTGGACAAACCATCATCATCTGCTGAAAAGTAGGATAGTTCCCCCAATGGGCCTCCCCGACGAACCCGCAAGAGGCTCCATAAATTCTGCATACACGAAACATTAAAAGGTCATAATATTCATATTTGGAGCTCATTTGTACCATGAACATAAATGCAGGTTCAAGGGTGTTGGCCTCCCTTAGGGCGGAAGGACAGTGGAAGGCTAATGCCCAATGAAAAACAACATTCCAAAAGAGCATACCTTGAAGGCCAGAAGGATGGTAGAAAGACAGTGGAAGGACAATGGCCAATGGTGGAAAAAATTCTATAGGGACAGACCCAGAAGGCCAAAAGGACGGAGGGTGGATGACGGAAGGAAAACAGCCAGCGATAGACAACATTCTAGAGGGGCAGACCCAAAAGGTTGGAAGGATGCCAGTAGAAGCAAACTGCCAAGGGATCTCTGCAAAGGCAAAAGACTTAGCGAAAATAAAGTAGGTGAATTTGGTTAGGGGAATTTTATCATTTGAAGGCACATGACCAATTTAGGCTCATAAAAAGTGGCACGTAAAATGAGACAGGAGCAAAGCAACCTATCTAGAGCGAAAAGAGGGGGTCCCTGCCCACGACGGGGCATGTGTACAAAACATGCACAAAAAGTGGGACTTGGAGAAATAATTCAAGTGTTTTGTAAGGGATATTTGGAGAGTTTGAACTTCTTGAGAGAAAATTACAAGGTGTTTTCATACACCAAAAATTGTAAAGTGAGAGATTGTGAGGAAATTATATTTAGGTTCTGAAGGCTTGGGTATTGTAACAAAGCATAGTTTTGCTTGGAATTATCAATAAAGCAGTCCCAGCATTGAGAAGCAAACCCAGAGACACATTCCACATTGGATGGACTCCATTATCAATCTGCACATTATGATCCTTTTTTCTTATGTCTCATTCTTCTCTCTTTCGTCTTAAATTATCTCTAGTTATTTTAGTATTTTTAATTATCATTTGAATTCTAATTGCTTGAGTTTAGTAATTATTTAATTTCATTAAATTGTGTAAAAGTGAACCTAGTTTTTATTTTCAATAGTTATACAACATAATCACACAATTTTGCATGGATTGGGAAAA
The DNA here is from genome assembly GCA_007258455.2 of Sequoia sempervirens. Lineage (NCBI taxonomy): Eukaryota > Viridiplantae > Streptophyta > Pinopsida > Cupressales > Cupressaceae > Sequoia > Sequoia sempervirens. The sequence continues at coordinate 224,187 of VDFB02198218.1, read as the reverse complement.
TTATGTAATTAGGAGTTAAGTGTAATAATTTGTAACTTTCTAATTACAGATCAATCCCTCAACCATATACCTTAAATACTCAACTCTCAACCCTAATCCATCAACCCTATATGTTAAACCCTCTATATGTTAAACCCTCAACCATCAACCATCAACCATCAATCATCAACCCTAATCCTTCAACTCCCAACCCTTAAACCTTAAACCCTTAAACCCTCAACCCCTCTATACCATACATTAAACCCTTAAGCTTAATACATCAAACTTATACCTTAATCCTTACTCTCTGAATGCTCAACCCTTAAACCCTAATCCCTTAAGCCCTCAACCCTTAACCCTCAACCATAAAGCCTCAACACTCAACCCTTAAACCTTAACGACTAAACCCTATCCCTAAACCCTCTACCATTAACACTATGCCTTAAACCCTAATCCCTCAAACCTTAAACCCTCAACCCTTAAACCCTTAATCCATCAAACCTTAAACCCTAAACTCTCAACCCTTGATGGGTAAAAGCAAGAAGTTGGGTCCACAAAGAGGGGAAGTTTCGGCAAAAACAAAAAAAATTGCATGAAACTCATACTCATTTTTTAAAAATGGATACGCGTTACTGATCGGGTACCTGAGCCTAAATCTTAATGCATATGTGTTTAGATTTAGGTACGCAAACCTAAAATGTGTACAAGTTATGAAACGCTCATAACACGTACGCATTTTGAAATACTCGTAATGCATGCACATTTCTTAAAGCTATTTATATTTTTAAATAAGTGACTATGTTTTCATTTTAATTGTCAGTTTGAGCCACACTAGAGAAGGACAAGCAATATCATGCATGTGTTTCAAAGGGCTTGATTGAAGAAAATTTTCATTGCCACCTCGTCTTGTCGACACAACCAACCTAACCGACCTCTAGGTTGGTTGAATTCTGCCATTTTTTTGCTTTATATCGTGCATTTTTGTTTTGTAATTGTTATTTAGTTTTTGTTTGTTTAGTTTGTTTTAGTTTGATATTTTATAGATTTTATATTGCATTTAAAAAACCAAAAACATCAACGAAACAAAGAATGCTAAATTGTAAATCGAAAACCATAAAAACTAAACCTAAATTGGACACATTTAACTTAGAAATAAAAACCCTAAACCTTAGGTTCCAAAAAAAATAGGTCCCTAAAAACTAATTTACCCAAGTCAATCCTTGGACCTAAACCCTAAAACATAAACGTAAAACCCTATTTACCCTAAAACCTAAACTTAAAACCCTAATATTTTCATCTTTTAGATAGTGCAACTTTAACTTGTACAATCAATACTTTCAATGGAACCATTTGTGTTGAGAAATGACGAGATGTTTCTTAACTAGTTCAACAAATCATATCATAAATTTATGAGGTTGATCTAATTAGGATTGATCATGTTGCTCTTGCTCATTGAGTAATTTCAATTTGGAAATTTCCCTCCTTCCTTGCTTTATTTTGTGTCCTCCTTGTCATTGGTTCTTAACTTTCACTTCACATAATTTTAGAAGAATCCCTCCTTGGAGGTTTCTTAGATTTTTTATTTGGCATAGATATGTTTTCATGTCATCAAATCTCTAAATAATTATATATTAAAGATCTAATTTCTTTCATTTCTGCATGATAAATTATGCACACCAATTCACAAGTATAAATATGATTTCATTGTACAACTAAAAATTTTAGTGAAGTCTTTGCACTTAAAGAAGCCATTTTCAATATGTGAATAGAGCTCAAGCTCATCTTTTTTTATTTTTTACATTACAATTACCACTGGCATATATCTATGTTTCCCTTTGAATGTCTTCTATTAATTTTTTATTCTTATCTTTAGTATGCTTTGAAAACAATGAATGAGATTATAAATTAATGTTAGTGTTAAACTTATAATTTCTTCTTAACTACTTTGTCCCACTATAGAGAACTTGTGTCTCTTATCATGAAATATGAAAATTTAGATAAATCAATTTATGTCCTCAGATTTAATTAAATTCTATGTCATACTTGATAAATACATGTATTCACAATCAATATACCCTAGCTCTATAGATATACTCTTGTTGGGAAACAACCACACCTATGAGTAAACTTCCCCTCACCCCAAAAGATAAAGCTCTAGACCTATAAAAACTAGAAGAATAAATTACTTATTGATGAATTAGTTAATTAATGATATGCTTGATATTTATGAGCTCCATTGAGCACCCTTGTCTAACAATAATCCTAATATAAATAGAATCTAGTATAATTTTCACTTGAATTAAACTACTTGGTTTTCATCATTTACCCATTTTGACAATCATTCTTGAGTTTTTCATAACCTAAATTAGTGGGGACCTTTCCTTCTCTTTTTCGACCTTTATATATGTAATAGAAGACACTCTAAACAACCCCTAACCACCTATTAACACCCAATTTGAGAAATAAAAGTTATATATCTACATGTGTCTTATTTTTTATTCTTTAGTCATTTACCTATAGAAATTAAATGGTTCCTCACCTCATGTTCACAGTCTCTATTTACTAATTTTCTTATTTAATTTTTGCAATAATGATTCAAAGAAGCCTCATTATTGATATCGTAGTCTTTTGTGAGATCTCTCAATTCTTGATACATTTTATCCAACTCCTAGTTTAAATGTTGATCCAATGATTTATTGAAATTTAAATATTAAGTCTTTACCTTAATCCATGTGGTTTTATTTATTTTAAATAAACCAATTAATGTATATCATCAAATTTGGCTATAGTTTAAGTATCAAGTGATATCTTGCTAAAAATAAGTTTATGGGGTCTTCTTCAAGGGGATTCACTTAATAAACCAATGACATGGTGCATGCATTCATAGGGTTCTAATAAAACCCCCTAATTTAATTTCTACCCATCATAATTATAATTAGAACTTACCTCCCTATTTTCACTGAGAGGTATCCTATGTACCACATATAGATATAACTCAAAACTATTTATAATTGAACCATCCCATTTATTAAAGGTTTAACATAAAATACCTAGATGAATTATGACAAATATGGCATCCTGTACAAATTTTTGATGTAGAAGCACTTATAGAACTCAACATATGAGTTCCCTTTCCATATATAAAAAATGTAATTTAGTGCATCCTTAGATATTATAGGTATCTTAATTATAGTATACATATTGATCTAAATTATAGTGGATTTATATTTTAGATATACTTGATGATTCTTCTTGGAAGCGTTACTAAAAGGTGTTCAATAATTAGTTTTAAGTAACATGTAGGTAGGATTTTATTAAAATTGTATGACCTTGGTGTGACAATTATCTCCATTTTTAGTTGAATTCTAAGAGTTGGTAGTAACAAAAAACCCTTGGGGTCTCTGGTTGTGGATCTGGAGGAAACAGAGGAAAAAAGCCAAGATACGGATGCAGGCATCTCCAAAAGAACCATAGCCAATTTGAAGCACAAGGTCCCCCCTACTCTAAAGATGATACAAATTTTTAAAAAGGGTGTCAATCATATGCAGAATTTGGAGGCGGAGACGAAGTCTGTTCTCAAGACTCTGAATTAATGGTTGGGGTTTTTTTGTTCATTTTTCTCTCCCTTATGGTTTGACCTATCTGGTCTGTCTTTTGTGGTTCCTGCTATTATTTTCTTGGGCAGCTAGTCTTTTTGGTTGGACTTCTATGTCCTTTCTTTTGTTGTGTAAACTTTGTGGTTTCGAGTCCTTGTAAAACCTGTTTTACCCCTTTTATCAAAAACAAACCCTTCATATTGACAAGGTAACACACTGGACTCAATTTAATGTGTACTTGCTATGGATTTTTAATGTTATGGATTTTTTAATGTTATAAATTGAATGGTCTTCAAATGAAATGTATTTTGAATTCGTGCATGTTCAATGTGATTTTTAAATAACTTTCAAATTGTGTGCATTATTTAATTAGTTTCTTGATATATATTTTTTAATTGTTTAACATGCAGTTGCCATTTCATTGTTCACATGAATCAAAAATTTAAAATAGAGGATTTTATGCCTAATGCACAAATTCCTGTAGATCCCATACATCTAGATCCACCACCACAACAAAACCCCACACATCCACTCTCTCCACCTCCTAACCCCCCACCCCTTGCAGTAGATCAGGCTCAATTAAGAGAGAACATTAGAGAAAACCTTATTGTGATTCAGGGAAATATAAATCTGATAAAAAATGAGCTTAGAATCCCCCCATTTTGCATGGTTTGCATCTGGAATGCAAACTATTTTCGATTTTGTTTGATCTATTGATGTAGACCTAGATAGGTTCCATCAATAGAGAGAAGAGAGGAGAAAATTCTATGCAGATGGATTGTCCTATAAAGAAATTAATGACCTTAAAATTACCAAACAAGCCATGTGCCAACATTTTTTTAAACCCCAAACAAACCAACCAATTCCACCCACCAAAAAATGAATTTCAATTTTATGGTGTAGGAACCTGCATATAGTTGCACACTTTGGGATAGATGGTGGATGGTGTTTGATATTCCACCACACATGTGGCAATTCTGAGGTGCCCCTATAATTTTTGAGAAAGTTATGGGCTAATTTTGAGTTGGGTTTAATACCCAACTATTTTGATATGAGGTCAATACAGGGAGTTGGGTGTGGCATGCCCCAACATAGACTAGGAGCACGTGTCGATCCTCAGTGAAGTGCTTTGATTGCTCCTCCTTATCCTAGTGTTCTCATTGCATTTCAGCAGTAGACCATGTTATCGACATTAGGAGCATTGAGTTCACTTTTAGGACATCTCAGGCATCAAACTACACACATGGCAGCTATAGTGTCCAATAGAGAGCATGGAGGCTCAAGCTATAGGAATACTCAGTTATCCACTTTAGGTGACCCACATGCATCTGGGATGGAGTCATATATGAATTTACTATATTATAAGGATCATCCTACACAGGTATGTTCATCTTTTGAACTTAAATTTAATTTTTTTGAAATGTGCAAAATTCATGTAAATAATAACATAAAATTATATATAAAATATAATATTAGTTCAATAAGTGTTCAGTGTAGATGCATGATCACACAATGCCTGAAACTCAATATGATTGTGTCTATATGTCGAGTGTTGTAGATCTGGGATCACCTTTTGGTTAGGTACTTGAACCAATAAATATTAAATAATTTGTGTGGATATATCTAATTTAATTTGAATTTGTACACATGTGTGAAATGATATATTATATCTAGATGTAGAGAGGTAATACGATACCTAGTACTAACCAACCACAAGTTGTGGTGAGTGCTCCTGAGTCATCATCAACTTAGGTGCGCACTTTCAAAAAAAAATTAAGTTTAAATTAAATACACATCATAGATCTAATTTAATTTGTTCATTTACATACACATGTGTGAATGATCTATACAAATTTTTGTACATCTATATGCAGGGATTTCATGAGATACCCATGGTGGGCGCACCTGAGACATCGTCAACATTTATGCATGGTAAATCTCAGGTGCGTGATCATGAGATCATATCATTCGAGGTTGTAAACTTTACTAAATCTCCTAAACAATTTTTACTGACCTTATATATATATATATTTGAGGTTTTAACATATTGTTTGCTTTATATCAAATATGCAGGATATAGTAGATCAAGCATTTGGATCTTCTCAAGTGATAGTTATGCTACCTGTTGAAAAAAAATGTGCTAGTAGATTCACATGATCATATGGTAATTTATGCATACTAAAAATCATTTTTACTGTATTTACTAGATATTTAATTAAATTTATTTTTATCTAAAAGTTTATATTTTCAATTTTAAATATGTTTAATTATATCAAAATTTCTAAATAACTTTAAATCTAATTTCAAGTTTCTTGTACTCTTTTATAGCATGATGCGGTTACATCTAATCGACATGGAACAAAGAGGAGACTTGATATGACCGATCAACCTAATAGTTAGATGGTTTAAAATTTTATGGACTATAGATCTCTAGTTTTATTTAAATATATGTGTTGAAGTTGAAATATACATTTTGAACATGTTATTTCATGGACCATTTCACATACATTATATCGATTAATATTATCATATTTGTGTTTATTTATATCAATTGACTTTAATATGATGATTATATATGCAATCAATTATGATCATGTTATGTTCATTTTGATGATTATATGCACTCATGTATGTAAAGATATTTTATCTAATTTTCAAGTAATACATGCACTATATAAATTCTTATCTAGAATCAAATTTCATTTATATAATTTATCACATGGTTAGGTGACAAATTAAAACATTCCTTAAATAGTTTAGATCATATTCATAATAAATTAAGGGCGGGTAATTTTAACTATTTTCCAATTCTAGCAAATATTTGAATCAATACACAAAAATTTATCTCCTTGTATGTATAAAATGTATAATCTATACAATTGAACAATTATATAAAATGTGGTAAATAAAAGACATGAAATGTATAATCTATAAAATTGGAACAAAATATTTAAAAAGTGACTAATAAGTTCATTGAAGTTCATACATCGAAAAAACATATATAATGTAACTTGATTTTTAATACAAATATATAACATGATGAAACATATATGTGCATGTAGATACAATTAAAGCTTATCAACTTTTAGGTGAAGACCACAAATTGATATTTACATAGTCTCTTGATAAAATAATTTTTCAGTGACAATCACATTATAGACCAACTTGATGAGAACCTGCAAAAATAATTAGTGTAAGTAAAGTAACTATAGTTTTTATGAGTCATTTAAGTAAATAATTCATGCAAGAAATAACAATATATCGTAAAAGCTAGAAAATTGGATCTTATAAATTCCATACAAATTCAAATGATGTTCTCCATAGGGTGGATTAAGGGGACTTGAGAGGATATAGCTTAAGGGGGGTCCTAAGAAAATTCCTTAAGGGGAGTGAAGAGGATGGCTTAAGGGGATGCAAGAGGGTGGATTAAGGCGAGTTGATAGAATGAATTAAAGGGATGTAAGAGGGTGGATTAAGGGGATGCATGTCATGAACCTAGGATATGGCTTAACGGGTCCTAAGAGGATGGCTTAAGGGGAATTATGATAGTGAATTAAGGGATGCAAGATTGTGGATTAAGGGTATGTAATATGATATGACTTAAGGGTCCTTTAAGAGGATGGCTTAAGTGGATTCAAAAGGGTGGATTAAGGGGAGTTGATAGAATGACTTGAAGGGATGTAAGAGGGTGAATTAAGGGGAGTTGATAGAATGACTTAAAGGCATGTAAGAGGGTGGATTAATGGGATGCATGTAATGAACCTTAGGATATGGCTTAATTGGTCCTAAGAGGATGGATTAAGGTAATTATGAGAGTGGCTTAAGGGATGGAAGATTGTGGATTAAGGGGATGTAAGAGGATATGAATTAAGGGTCCTTTAAGAGGATGGCTTAAGGGGATGCAAGAGGACCTAAATCCTAGGGGATGAATCCTAAACCCTTAAAATCCATATAGATTTGTTATTCTAAGCATCTCATGAACCCTAGAAACCCTAAACCCTAAACCATATGTCCTAAAGACTAGGAGATGAACACTAAACTATTAACCCATATAGAATTGTTATTCTAAGCATCTCATGAACCCTAGAAACCATAAACCATAAACCATATGACCTAAAGACTAGGAGATGAAACCTAAAGCATTAATCCATATAGATTTTTTATTCTAAGCATCTCATGAACCCTAGAAACCCTAAACTATATGACCTAAAGACTAGTAGATGAACACTAAACCATTAACCCATATAGATTTTTTATTCTAAGCATCTCATGAACCCTAGAAACCCTAAACCCTAAACCATATGACCTAAAGACTAGGAGATGAACACTAAACCATTAACCCATATAGATTTTTTATTCTAACCATCTCATGAACCCTAGAAACCCTAAACCCTAAACCATATGACCTAAAGACTAGGAGATGAACCCTAAACCATTAACCCATATAGATTTGTTATTCTAAGCATCTCATGAGCCTTGAACCCTTAAAACGCATATAGATTTTTTATTCTAATCATCTCATGAACCCTAGAACCCCTAGACCCTAAACCATATGACCTAAAGACTAGGAGATGAGCCTTAAACCATTAACCCATATAGATTTGTTATTCTAAGCATCTCATGAACCATAAAAACCCTAAACCCTAAACCATATGACCTAAAGACTATGAGATGAACCCTAAACCATTAACCCATATAGACTTGTTATTCTAAGCATCTCATAAACCCTAAACCATTAAAACTCATATAAATTTGATATTCTAAGCATCTCACAAACCCTAGAAACCCTAAACCATAAACCATATGGCCTAAAGACTAGGAGATGAACCCTAAACCATTAACCCATATAGATTTGTTATTATAAGCATCTCATGAACCCTAGAAACCCTAAACCCTAAACCCTAAAATATATGACACAAAGACTAGGAGATGAACCCTAAACCATTAAAAAATATAGATTTGTTATTATAAGCATCTCATGAACCCTAGAGAAACTTAAGGGGATACAAGTGGATGGATTAAGGGTAGATATATGAGGATATGGATTAATGGGTCTTAAGAGGATAGCTTGAGGGATGTTGAGAGAGTGAATTGAGGGGATGCAAGTGGATGAATTAAGGGGTCCTAAGAGGATGGCTTAAGGGGTGTTGAGAGAGTGACTTAAGCGGATGCAAGTGGATGGATTAAGGGTAGATATAAGAGGATATGGATTAAGGGTTCCTAAGAGGATGGCTTAAGGGGCATTGAGAGAGTGACTTAAGGGGATGCAAGAGGATGGATTCAGGGTATATCTATGAGGATATTGATTAAGGGGTGTTGATAGAGAGACTTAAGGGGATGGAAGTGGATAAATTAAGGGTAGATATGCGAGGATATGGATTAAGGGGTGTTGAGAGAGTGACTTAAGGGGATGTAAGTGGATGGATTAAGGGTAGATATATGATGATATTGATTAAGGGGTCCTAAGAGGATGTATTAAGGGGTGTTGAGAGAGTGGCTTAAGGGGATGCAAGTGGATGGATTAAGGGTAGATATATGAGGATATGGATTAAGGGGTCCTAAGAGGATGGCTTAAGGGGTGTTGAGAGAGAGACTTAAGGGGATGCAAGTGGATGGATTAAGGTTAGATATATGAGGATATGGATTAAGGGGTGTTGAGAGAGTGACTTAAGGGGATGCAAGTGGATGGATTAAGGGGCCCTAACAGGATGGCTTAAGGGGTGTTGAGAGAGTGACTTAAGGAGATGCAAGTGGATGGATTAAGGGTATATATATGAGGATATGGATTAAGGGGTCATAAGAGGATGGCTTAAGGGGTGTTGAGAGAGTGACTTAAGGGGATGCAAGAGGATGGATCAAGGGTAGATATACGAGGATATGGATTAAGGGGTACTAATAGAATGACTTAAGGGGAATTAATAGAGATACTTAAGGGGATGCAAAAGGATTGCTTAAGGCGTTTTAAGAGAATGAATTGAGGGGATATGGAATTAATTATAATTTTTTTATAAAATGATAATGAATTAAATTTAGTTTTATATTTATACTATCAATTAAATGTATCTAGAAATATATATAGTTACCTGTCCCTAGATTCGAATTCCATTATAATATATGTGCATCTCCTCTCTTTTTTGTAAAGCATATAGTTTTGGGAGACCTAAAACAAAAAATGATATAAAAATTTAATTAGGAAATGACTAAAGACAAATATATATCAATTAAATATATATACAACTATATACTTACCAATATTTATTTACTATGTTGTACCATTTGCGTCCTCTCTTTTTGTAATGCATCTATGATTGTCTCATAATCATCCATTGAAAGTATCCATAAAAATTTATTAACAAGCGTCCCTTGATATCTAACTAGTTTTATATTGGTTTCCAAAATCAAATGTGAATAATGTATAATCTTCTTGTGTCTTTCATAATCTTCAAATGCAGGCAAGCCATTATTTCTTATCAAATATTTTTGAAGCCAGGTTCCAACAACAACCACTAACCCAGTTGGATACTCAAAGTTGTCACCATCCACTCTAGGATGTACCAACTTATGTTTTCTCTCAACACATCTATCCAACCAATACTTTGTCCCCTCTTCATTCCCCTCGGGTGCAACAACAACATACACGTCCTGCAAAAATAAATAAAAAACTCAATAAAGAGTGACTTATATTTAATTCACATATAAACATGCATACATATAAAATTCAACTCAATAAATAATGTACCTTCTTGTACAAGATCTGAAAAATAATCATAATCATACCGTGCAAACACTTGATTATCTTCAATTGTCATTCCATGTTGAACATGTGTCGATGTAGGTGTTAAGGCTCTTTGTTGCCATTGTTCGACCCATTCCATATTTTCACACATCTCCCAATCATTTGCAATACAAAATTGACAAAATTATGCCAAATCCCTTGTCCATATTGTCCATGTGTTTGCATTTGAACTCTTAAACGAATGCCATTTTGTAGATCCATTAATTGTTTCACAATCTTGTCAAGAAAAAATATCATTTTCTTCAACTAACCAAAAGAAGCATTGAATTATTGAGCTCTCAATTGTTCTTGTAGATAATTTGGTATCACACCAATCTACAATTGCACGTGCATCTCTAAATTTTGTAGCATCCTCAAATTTTAGTTGCTCTCAAGAAAGACCTCTTTTCACACATACACCTGCTGATAATCAAGGTGAAGAAAGCTTGCAATATGAACTAAAATGAGTGAATGCAAATCTGAAATATGTAGATTAACCTTTTTCCTTAGTGTGAAGAAATAATGAGAGAGAGAGATAGCAAAAAACCATAACACATGCAACAAAAAATTTACGTGGAGAAACCACGAAGGGAAAAAAACTCCACCATCGAATAGAGGCAAGTATATTATTGATAATCTCCAATACTACATGTAGCAATAGACTTCTCTTATCATTCCTTGTAAATCTAGCAGCACCCTCTTACCCTACAAAACTGAATAGAATAACTCTAGCTCAAGGCCCTAATTTATAGAGATTTGCGAGGATGAAAACCACCATGGTTTCACAAAACAATAGGAATCAATACCACCTAGAAAAAAAATGTTCATGTGCTTTTTATGCACTTCTCAACAAAGGAAGTGCGTAGGTGCACTACCTCTCTTGAAAGACATTCTTCCACAATCAGATTGTAAAACACTATCCCAAGGTCTCTAATGTCAGGTCTTGACAGTGCTTGGAATATCTTAGCTGTTTGATGTGATTTGCTGGAATCACAAGGCGGTCTTACGGATGAGTTACAAAGCATGGGAAGTTGGGTTTGCAAATGCAGTTTCAAAGTGCTGGAAGTGAATGAACAATGGCTATCCACTCAAAAAAGCAAGCTGAAACTGATCAAGTTCATCTGATTTAGCTTCATGGTGATGTTTTGGATCCTAATCTAACCAAAGATTAAAAGAAACAACAAAAGAAAAAGCAGAAGGGTTAAGAAAGCTATTCTAATCCTAAGCTATGAATGAACAGTAACAATGGTGGCTGCTAAAGTAGACAGGCTTCCTAAACTGAGTTTTTCCTTGACCAAGAGAAACCTACAGCTACACAAAACCAATGCAATCTCCTAAGGTCTACTGATTTTCAAATTGCACATGCACATCATGAACATGCAATCGAACTAAGTTGCAACAATGGAATAAAGAAGCCCAGGCTAACTTTGCACAACAACTTGTCATCAACAAGTGCTAAGAGTATGGGTTGGAAGCTCATCAAATACTATAACATCAATAGCATCATGATAGCCATTCAATAAACTAATACTAAAACTAACATGGAAGTAGAACCATGCATGCAAGATGAGAAAAATCAAAGAGAACATCCACAAAATCATGCAATGTTGTCTTCTATTGCTGAAAAATTCTTTTTACAACAACTCTCAAACCCTTACAAATACGGGGCAAACCCCTATTTATAGTTTTCCAAAGCCCAAATGAATGGCTAGGATCAATTTCCAATGAATGGCCCAGATTTGATTTACACTAGGGTTTCACCTACCCCACAATATCCAGGAATTTTAAAATAGATCTTTGTCTTTTCTCTGTTTTGTCATCTAGTGCCTAGGTGCTGTAGCAATTTTGTCATTTAGTTGATTTCCTTTTTATTGTACCTAAAACTACTCAAAGGTTGTCTTTTGCTTGATGTGTTTGCATTGATCTTCCTTGGATCAAACGACTCTGTCGACAATTGGCATCAATAGATTGGTTGCCCCTGATTTGAGCGGACAACTCTCTTATGCTTTCTTGAAGGCCACGCCCTTGCATTTTGTCATTGACTTTCTTGGCACATGCCTTCTTCTAACGCCGAACCTGTTGGTGGGTGCTAGCGGGAGAGGCGATCATCAAATGAATGGTGATAGGAGCTATCCAATTTCCTTGTTCAGCTTTCTCGATGGGTCTCCTAATAGATGTGCAATAGGCTCCTTGAATCCTGTGTACATGAAACGTCGTAAGTGCTTTGATACATAAATCAAGGAGAACATTAGTTAAATCTTGAAAAATCCTTGTTAGATCCATCTATGCATCCTCAAAAGTTCATAATATTCATATATGGAGCTCATTTGGACCATAAACATTAATTCGGGTCGCTGGGTTCCACAGATGTTCCAAAATAGCCAAAGGGGAACGAAGCTCCCAAACCACCAAAAATTAATGGAACAATGACGAAACCTTGGCAGTTCACTTAAGCACCACAAACACATCCCAAATCCACCAAAAAGTTGGCCTCAAAGTAAAAAATGTGGAAACTGGATCGACAGGGGTCCACGGATGTTTCCAAAACAACCAAAAAGGGACAAAGCTCTAGAACCAGCAAAACTTAACGAAACATTGACGAAACATTGGTAGTTCACTTAGGCACCACAAACACATCCCAGAGCCACCAAGAAGTTGGCCCCAAAGTCAAAAATGTGGAAACTGGACCGATAGGGGTCCACGGATGTTTCCAAAATAGCCAAAGAGGGACGAAGCTTCGAAACCACCGAAACTTAATGGAACGTTGACGAAACCTTGGCAGTTCACTTAGGCACCACAAACACATCCGAGATCCACCAACAAGTTGGCCCCAAAGTCAAAATGTGGAAATCGGACTGGCAGGGGTCCATGGATGTTTCCAAAATAACCAAAGAGGGACGAAGCTCCGAAACCACTGAAACTTAACGGAACGTTGACGAAACTTTGATAGTTCACTTAGGCACCACAAACACATCCCAAATCCACCAAAAAGTAGCCTCAAAGTCAACAATGTGGAAACTGGACTGGCAGGGGTCCACAGATGTTTCTAAAATAGCCAAAGAGGGACGAAGCTCTGGAACCACCGAAATTTAACGGAACATTGACGAAACTTCGATAGTTCACTTATGCACCACAAACACATCCCAAATCCACCAAAAAGATAGCCTTAAAGTCAACAATGTGGAAACCGAACTGACGGGGGTCCACGAATGTTCAAAATGGCCATGGAGGGATGGAGTCCCAGAAATAGCCACGGAGAGGTCGAACTCCGGAGACTGGGCCGCTGGGGCTTCACGGATGTTCAAAATGGCCAAAGAGGGACAAAGTCACGAAAACAACCACGAAAGGGCTAGGCTCCAGAGGTCGGGTCGTCAGGGCTCCACTGATGTTCAAAATGGCCAAAGAGGGACGGAATCCCAGAAACGATCACAGAGGGGCCGGACTCTAGAGGCCGGGCCGCTGGGGCTCCACGGATGTTCCAAAACAGCCAAAGGGGGACGAAGCTCTGAAACCATCGAAACTTAATCGAATGTTGACGAAACCTTGGCAGTTCATTTAAGCACCTCAAACACATCCTAGATCCAAAAAAGGTTGACCCCAAAGTCAAAAATGTGGAAACCGGAGCGACGGGGGTCCACGGATGTTTCTAAACAGCCAAGGAGGATGGGAATTCTGGAGGGAAAGTTCCGAAACCATCAAAACTTAACGAAACGTTGATGAAACCTTGACAATTCATTTAAGCACCTCAAACACATCCCAGATCCAAAAAAGGTTGACCCCAAAGTCAAAAATGTGGAAACTGGAGCAATGGGGGTCCACGGATGTTTCCAAATAGCCAAGGAGGAAGGGAATTCTGGAGAGAAAGTTCTGAAACCATTGAAACTTAATGAAACGTTGATGAAACCTTGGTAGTTCATTTAAGCACCACAAACACATCCCAGATCCAAAAAAGGTTGACCCCAAAGTCAAAAATGTGGAAACCGGAGCGATGAGGGTCCATGGATGTTTCCAAACAGCCAAGGAGGAAGGGAATTTTGGAGGGAAAGTTTCAAAACCATATAAACTTAATGAAACATTGACGAAACCTTGGCAGTTCATTTAAGCACCTCAAACACATCCCAGATCCACCAAAAAGATGTCCCCAAAGCCAAAAATGTGGAAACCGGACCGGCAGGGGTCCACGAATGTTTCCGAAATAGCCAAAGCAAGACAAAAGGCAGAAAGGGGATGGGGGACTTTATTTCTCCACGGATTGAATACCCTAAGTAGGTGAGTTTGGGTAGGGGAATTCGATCGTTTGAAGGCACATGACCAATTTGAGCTTGGAAATGGGGCACACAAAACAAGACAGGAGCAAAGCGGCCTGTCGGGAGCAAAAAATATGGGCCCCTGCCTACGATAGGGCATGTGTACAAAACATGCACAACAAATGGCGACTCACTAGGGAAATGCTCCAGAGCATTTTGATGATAAACTAGATTCATGAATCCAGAATCTCTGGTTCCGACATTCACGCTAGGGAAAACAAACTGGATGCCCAACCAAAGAATCAAAACTAGTAGCCAACCCAACCTTCAGTATGCTAAAAATCCAAGTGTGTGCAATTGCATTAATTCCTATCCTTCAGTTGCTACAGGAACCCAAGCTCCGTCAAGTTAAGCTACATAGTTTATTCTAACTCCAAAAGCATTCAGGACATTGCCTCGCTGCTAGTCAGGCATCCATAGCCCCGACTAGGTTGTCATTGTGATTCCCCTGAACATTGCTCTACTGCCAGTCGGGCGTCCATAGCCCCGATAGAGTTGCTCGGATACCCCTGAAAAGTTGAATTTTCTCTTTCTTTTAATTTTCAACGTTTTTCTTTCTTTCTTTCTTTTCTCTTTTCAGCTCTTTTGTTTCAACCCGCAAGCATTGAAGCTCACGCTCAAGGTTGAGAATCACAGTGGCGCTGGAGTAGGATTTTAGATTTTTCACTTAACTAGACTTCACAAAAGGCCCTACATTGACTATCAGATTCTTAAGATGTGTAAGAGTTGTAAGATTTAAGAATACGTCAGAGTCTGACTAAACCAACAACTTATCCTCTTTGAATCAAACACCCAGATCATTTGACACCAACAGAAGATCCTCACCATCCACTCTAAGAACTTGATTAGAGTTTGACAAAGAAATACATAGAACAACCCCAGGTGATAAGTATGGTTGTTGTGCACACAAATGTGCCCAGCTAAAAGCAGAGGGACCCCGAGCAAAGTAGCAGCAAAGCGAAAGGAAACAAAAAGAAAACGACCTACAAAGCAAGCAACCTACATCAAACCAACTAACTTGAGGAAAGAAGGAAAGTGAAGTATTTACAGGAAACCTATACTACTCAAAACAGGCTATGTACAAAAATATTTACAAAGCACTATTGTCAGGCAGAGCGAGCTGACATGAACGTTTATTGGATTTCACAATGCATGCACAAGCAAATGGGCGATTGTTTTCATTCTTAACCATGCAAACTTGTCTTTATATTTTGAAAAAAGAAATTCAATGTTGCAGCACTCAAGTTTAATCACGTCATCATGAAAAATTAGCAATTGAGGAGGCTCACTAAACCCATGGTTAATCCATAAACATGTTTGTTTTCCCTTGTTCCCATAATCAAATGATAAATGCAGCTATGAAAATTAACTGGAGCAAGGAAGGATAGAACTTGGATCTCATCACATGGAGGTGATAGCATTGGACAGTCGAGAGAAAGCACAACATCATTGATCGTTGCATTGGCAACCTCGGGCGGGCGCGGTGGAGGTTGCAGCACTTCGGACATTAAGTGTGCATAAGGCTGGGAGGACGGGGCAGAAAACAAGTCTTCCAATCTACCAATGGGACCCACAACCTCCACTGGTTGTTCCTCGAGGAAGTACACCTCCTCTACTTTGGTTTCTGTTGCCCAAACCTTTTCTTAATTGTTGTCTTCAAGGGGCAGCATTCTATCCCATCTCCTTTCCCAGGTGTCAGCGTTATTTTCGTGATGTTCAATGTCATGGGATAATGACATACGCGAATCTATCCTATTGCAGCCATCTGAATATGAGGGAGGATCAACAACGATCAAGGCAGAAGAACTACCAGTTAAGTCATGTAATTGACTAAGCATGTCATGTCTGTTGGCAACCATCAAAACACCCCCACCTTTTTCTTCTTCCCTTTGTTGTTCATGCATCTCATCATGGCATTCATTCATTTCCTCTTGCTCACTATCGTTGTAAATGGAGAAGGAGATCCTCTCCCAATCTGGAAACTCGCGTCACTATTCGGGGGCTCAAGGAGTATGTATTCATCACTACCGTCTTCTGGAATGTGCTCTTCCTCATCATGAGCATACCTCCATAGTGTAGCTCCCAATGGAAAGAATTCATCAATTGATGGCACCTCATCAAGGGGACCAAAATTCACTACGCAATCTCCCTCCAAAGACTCGCCAAAAATCCTATTGTTCATGGTGTGCAAATGCTCTTCAGGAGGAAGAACTTCTTGGTGACTGGTGGGCAACATTCTCACTTGATCTAGTTCATCGCTCAGAAGTTTGAGACTATATTGATGTCCTTCTATTGCTGCCCTAAAATCCTCTTGAGGTTCTCCTTTAGCTGAGTTGTCACGTGGCTCAAGCTCTTGGTCTTCTACTTCGATCCAGGCAGCAAGCAGAGGAGGTCGGACACTTGGCTGCCTTGCTTGTTCTTTGACTTGCTTGATGGCTTCTTGGCACAATTCGCATGTGAACTCCGAGTGTGATGAATCATGAAGTCTACACCAATTTGGCAGTAGAAATACCTCCAAATCCTCTTGACATCTTAGTTCGGACCAATCCTTTTCTAATCTAGAGACGAGCTGGTCATATCTTCCACTATTGGTTCCTCATCCGGACTTGAAGAAGAAGTTTGATGGTAGATAGCTATGGCGAGTGGTTGCTCCCACTCCTCCAAATCTGCATTTTCAAATCCTCAATCACTGTCATTGGTGAAGAGGCTTTCTAATCTAATTTCACTTATACCTTCATCATCATTTTCTGTTGCTCTAATGTTGTCAACGTTTTCTTCTTCCTGTTCTTCAGCATCTTTGTTGGTTGTCCCATCATCCACGACTGCAAACTTCATTCATCGACTTCCAATGACTCCTCTTATGGAGTGGAGGACTGCCTTCAATTGGTGGAGGGAAGGCCTTCTAAATTAGTTTCAGTCAGATTTTCACCAAGGCACCTTGCTGTCCTAGTGAAATTTGCCTCTTCCTCCTGGTTTTCAATTTCAATGTCTGCTACTCCAACATCAGCTTGTATCAAATTTTTGGGTTCATCTTTACTTTGTTGTCCTCCGGATGTTGACAACTCTTTTTCCTCATGGGACAACTTCTCTTCATTGGGAGTTGGCTGCTCCAACTTGTTCGAACAACCCTTGGCTTGAGCGATGATGTTGTCACATGATGGACACATAAATTCTGAATGTGGTGCATTGTGAAATCTACACCAACTTACCATTAGTACTTCCTCCAATTTTGGTCCATCCTTGCTGCTCAAATGTTCTTGGATTAGCTCCTTGAATCCTTTAGCTACCATGGTTGTCAACTCTTCCTCTGGGTCTTCGGGAGCTAAGGGCCAGTATATTTCCCAAAAGGGAATTTCTCCTTGCAAGACCTTTTCAATTCTACTCAATAAAGTCAGACACCCCAACTCATTGTGCCTATGAGTGCAATGGATCTGACATCTATCCGCCAATGCAAATTGCTGCAATGGCTTCTTCAATCTCTTGTTCAAATCTGCATGTAGCTGAGTGATGTCAATTTGTGCATGCTACTCCATTTTGACTCAGCTTCTACTTGCCTTCAAAATTTTCTATTTTTTAGCATTAAAAGAGATCTCCCTATCTCAAATTTCTTCTTTTAAAGTGCTCTTTTCGATTTCCAACTTTTAGCTTTGTAGGCTCAATGTGTCAAGCCCTCCTTCTAGTGCCAGTTCTATTAATGGTGTTAGAAGGAGGAGGGCATCAAAATAATCACTTCCAACTTTCAGCCTTGTATTCCCAATGTGTCAGCCCTCCTTCTAGTGCCAGTTCTGTTGATGTTTTTTTTATGCACTTCTCAACACAGGCAGTTCATAGGTGCACTACCTCTCTTGAACGACATTCTTCCACAATCAGATTGTAGAACACTATCCCAAGGTCTCTAATGTCAGGTCTTGACAGTGCTTGGAATATCTCAATTGTTTGATGTGATTTGCTGGAATCACAAGGCGGTCTTACGGATGAGTTCCAAAGCATGGGAAGTTGGGTTTGCAAATGTAGTTTCAAAGTGCTAGAAGTGAATGAACAGTGGCTGTCCACTCAAAATAGCAAGTTGAAACTCATCAAGTTCATCTGATTTAGCTTCATGGTGATGCTTTGGATCCTAATCTAACCAAGGATTAAAAGAAACAGCAAAAGGAGAAGGCTTAAGAAAGCTATTGTAATCCTAAGCTATGAATGAACAGTAACAATGGTGGCGGCTAAAGTAGACAGGCTTCCTAAATTGAGTTTTTGCTTGACCAAGAGAAACCTACAACTACACAAAACTAGTGAAATCTCCTAAGGTCTGCTGATTTTCAAATTGCACATGCACATCATGAACATGCAATCGAACTAAGTTGCAACAATGGAATAAAGAAGCCCAAGTTAACTTTGCACAACAGCTTGTCATCAACAAGTGCTGAAAGTATGGGATGGAAGCTCATCAAATACTATAACAGCAACACCATCATGATAGCTATTCAATAAACTAATACTAAAACTAACATGGAAGTAGAACCATGCATGCAAGATGAGAAAAATCAAAGAGAACATCTATAAAATCATGCAATGTTGTCTTCTATTGCTGCAAAAAATTTCTTACAACTCTCCAAACCTTACAAATGAGGGGCAAACCCCTATTTATAGTTTTCCAAAGCCCAAATGAATGGCTAGGATCAATTTCCAATGAATGGCCCAGATTTGATTTACACTAGGGTTTCACTTACCCCACAATATCCAAGAATTTTAAAATAGATCTATGTCTTTTCTTTGTTTTGTCATCTAGTGCTCAGGTGTTGTAGCAATTTTTTCATTTAGTTGATTGTCTTTCTACCATAGCTAAAACTGTCCAAAGGTTGTCTTTTGCTTGATGCATTTGTAGTATTCGTCCTTGCATCAAACGAGTCCGTCGATGATTGGCATCAATAGATTGGTTGCCCCTGATTCGAGCGGACAACTCTCTTATGCTTTCTTCAAGGCCACCCCCTTGCATTTTGTCACTGAATTTCTTGGCACAAGCCTTGTTCTAACGCCGACCCTGTTGGTGGGTGCTAGCGGGAGAGATGATCATGAAATGAATTGTGATAGGAGCTATGCAATTTCCTTGTTCAGCTTTCTCAATGGGTCTCCTGATAGACGTGCAATAGGCTCTTTGAATCCTGCGTACATGAAACATCGTAAGTGCTTTCATACATAAATCAAGGAGAACGTTAGTCAAATCTTGCAAAATCCTTGTTAGATCCATCTATGCATCATCAAAAGTTCATAATATTCAAAGTTCATAATATTCATATTTGGAGCTCATTTGGACCATAAACATTAAGCTCCGGAAACTGCTGGGGCTCCACGGATGTTCCAAAAAAACCAAAAGGGGACGAAGCTCCGAAACCACGAAACGAAACCACCGAAACTTAACAGAAAGTTGACGAAACTTTGGTAGTTCACTTAGGCACTACAAACACATCCCAAATCCACCAAAAAGTTAGCCTCAAAGCCAACAATGTGGAAACTGGACCGGTAGGGGTCCACAGATGTTTCTAAAACAGCCAAAGAGGGATGAAGCTCTGGAACCATTGAAACTTAACGGAACGTTGACGAAACTTTGGCAGTTCACTTAGGCACCACAAACACATCCCAAATCCACCAAAAAGTTAGCCTCAAAGTCAACAATGTGGAAATCGGACTGATGGGGGTCCATGGATGTTCAAAACAGACACGGAGGGACGAAGTCCTGGAAACGGCAATGAAGGGGCCAAGCTCCAGTGGCCGGGCCGCCGGGGCTCCACGAATGTTCAAAATGGCCAAAGAGGGACGAAGTCCCAGAAACAGCCACAAAAGGGCTAGACTCCAGAGGTCGGGCCGCTAGGGCTCCACGAATGTTCAAAACGGCCAAAGAGGGATGAAATCCCGGAAATGGCCACGGAGGGGCCGAACTCCAGAGGCCAGGCCGCCTAGGCTCCATGGATGTTCCAAAACAGCCAAAGGGGGACGAAGCTCCGAAACCATTGAAAACTTAATCAAACATTGACGAAACCTTGGCAGTTCATTTAAGCACCTCAAACACATCCCAAATCCAAAAAAGGTTGACCCCAAAGTCAAAAATGTGGAAACTAGAGCGACAGGGGTCCACGGATGTTTCCAAACAGCCAAGGAGGAAGGGAATTCCAGAGGGAAAGTTCTAAAACTATCAAAACTTAACGAAACATTGATGAAACTTTGACAATTCATTTGAGCATCTCAAACACATCCCAGATCCAAAAAAGGTTGACCCCAAAGTCAAAAATGTGGAAACCAGAGCGACGGGGGTCCATAGATGTTTCCAAACAGCCAAGGAGGAAGGGAATTCTGGAGGGAAAGTTCTGAAACCATCAAAACTTAACAAAACATTGATGAAACCTTGGCAGTTCATTTACGCACCTCAAACACATCCCTGATCCAGAAAAGGTTGACCCCAAAGTCAAAAATGTGGAAACCAGAGCAACGGGGGTTCGCGGATGTTTCCAAACAGCCAAGGAGGAAGGGAATTCTAGAGGGAAAGTTCTAAAACCATCGAAACTAAATGAAATGTTGATGAAACCTCGGCAATTCATTTAAGCACCTCAAACACATCCAGATGCACCAAAAAGATGTCCCCAAAGCCAAAACTGTGGAAACCGGACTGACAGGGGTCCACGGATGTTTTCGAAATAGCCAAAGCAAGACAAAAGGCATAAAGGGCATGGGAGACTTTATTTCTCCACGGATTGAATACCCCAAGTAGGTGAATTTGGGTAGGGGAATTTGATCGTTTGAAGGCACATGACCAATTTGAGCTTGGAAATGGGGCACGCAAAACAAGACAAGAGAAAAGCAGCTTGTTGGGAGCAAAAAAGGGGGGCCCCTACCTATGGCGGGGTGTGTGTGCAAAACATGCAGGACAAAAAACATGCCTCCCTTCTTGAAATGGTAAAAAAAAACCAAAAATAGCCTCTAACAGATGCTCTTATAGCTGTCATAAGGCATCTTTCATGCATGATCGCCTGAGGTCCAAAAATAGAATATTTTGTCATAAGAATCTGTCATACTATCATAGCATCTTACGACAACTGTCATGCATTTCATATATGCTCTTACAACACCCTATTTTGACCCAAAAACCTTATTTTATAAGATTCCAAGGTGGGATGCCTAGCTATTTTGTCCTTTTCAAAAAGGATAAATGGTAACGGTAACACTGCATTTACATTGTCTCTTTCACCACTGTTGGTAAAACAGTTTCACCTCTTATGGGTAAATGTACAAAACACTTTAGGAGAATAATAAATTAAAGGATTTACAAGGTTGATGACACCTAAATCCTAACATTCTCCCACTTGGCATCATACATTGTAAATTACACCCATAGATATACAATTACATAGAATTAAGTATAGTGATCAACGCCCATGGCCTTTCTGCACCAAGTGAACTTTTCCGTGGTGACTGGCTTCGTAAGAGAATATGCAACATTATCCAAAGTGTCAACTTTTTCAATCAAGACCTGTCCATTCTCAATCATTTCTTGCACAAAGTGATACTGAACATCAACATGCTTAGTACGATCATGATACATAGGATTTTTAGCTAAACATATGGCACTCTGACTATCACATTCGATCCTCACTATCCTACAATCAAAACCAATACAATTACCAAGTATCTATAACCAAACTGCCTCCTTAGAGGCATGTGTAGCAGCCATATACTATGCTTCAGTGGTAGAAAACGCAACTTAAGGTTGTCTTTTACTCATCCAACTCACTGCTCCTCCAAACAAAGTAAACACAGCCACTAGTGGACCTTCGACTGTCCAAGTCACTTGCCCAATCCACATCAACAAAACCCTGTATGTCCAATGACTTATCAACATTGTCACTAGCATGATAAACCCAGCAGTAATCAGAAGTTCCTTGCAAATATCTAAGTACCCTTTTTAAAAAAGTCCAATGTTCTTTACCAGGGTTAGACATAAACCTGCTTAGAACTCTCACTACTTGGGCTATATTTAGTCTACTACAAACCATTGCATACATTAAACTACCGATAGCACTAGCATAAGGAACTTTAGATATTTCATCAATATCATCATCCAATTTAGGACACATGTCTAAACTCAACTTAGTACCAATAGGAAATGGAATATTTACTGGTTTACAGTCCTACATATTAAACCTTTGCAAAATAGTGTTAACATACTTACTCTGACTTAACCAAAGCTTTATGTGAACCCGATCCCTAATGATTTCCATCCCAAGAATATATTTAGCAGCCCCTAAATATTTCATATCAAATGTGCCAGAAAGCTAAGTTTTAAGTTTCCTAATCATTTCCTTAATGTTACCAATGAACAACATATCATCCACATAAGACAATAATCAGTATTTGATCATCAATAACTTTAAAATAAACATAGTGATCCTCTTCGCTTCTAACAAAACCCAAATTTAATGCAAATGCATCAAAATTCTGGTACCACATCCTAGGTGACTATTTCAAACCATATAGAGACCTTTTTAACCTATAAACCAAGTGTTCTTTTCCTTTCACAACAAAACTGTCAGGCTGTTGCATATAAATTTCTTCCTCTAGATCCCCATGCAAGAAAGCAATTTTAACATCCATTTGTTCTATTTCTAAATCATAAGTAGCAGCAATGGATAGAAGGAATCTAATAGAGGTTAACTTAGCAACATGAGAGAATATTTCACCAAAATCAACTCCCCCTCTTTGGGAGTAGCCCTTGGCCACTAATCTGGCCTTGTACTGTTCCAACTTTCCGTCTACTCCAAACTTCCTTTTATATATCCACTTACAACCAATGGCCTTTCTTCATTTGGGAAAACTAACAAGATCCCAGGTGTCATAGTTTTTTAAAGACATCATCTCATCATGCATGGCCTGCATTCAAGACTCGCATTCTTCTGAAGAGGGCCTCCCTGAAAGATCTAGGTTCATCATCAGTACATAACAAAGAAAATTTACAACGAAAAATCAGGTGGGCTATACCTATCAACTAGATTTCGTTGTCTTGTGGATCTTCTCAAAGGTGGAGTAAGAGGTTCCTCCTCATGTTCATCCTCATTGTTTTCAACTTCTTCTATTACAACAGATTCTTCATAACTCTATTCTTCTTCTCCATCTTCTTGTCCATCTCTTTGTTCTTCCACATGTGCATCTTCTTGCTTAGTTTCAAAATGCTCTGTCTTTGACTTTTCCTTTGGTTGCACATCTTCAGAGTTAGCTCTAAATTCCCTGAAAATAACATCTCTAGAAAATATCATCTTTCATGTTAGTGGATTCCAAAGTTTATAACCTTTAACATTTTCACCATAACCTACAAAGATTCATTTATGAGATTTGGGATCCAATTTAGACCGCTTCTCTTGAGGCACATGAACAAAATCCTCACAACCAAAGACCCTTAAATGTGAAACTAAAGGCTTTTTACCCAACCACATTTCATAATGAGTTTTATCAATAAGAGCTTTACAAGGAGATCTATTAATTAAATAACAAGTAGTACCAACAACTTCTGCCCAAAAGCATTTATCTAACTTAGCACTACTTAACATGCTCCTAGCTCTTTCCATTAATGTACGGTTCATTCTTTCTGCTACCCCATTTTGTTGGGGTGTGTAAGGTGTAGTATTTTGCTTAACAATTCATGCATGTTTGCAAAACTCATCAAATTCCTTAGAACAATATTCACCCCCATTGTCAGATCTCAATACTTTTATCTTATAATCTATTTTCTTTTCAACCAATGCCTTAAATTCCTTAAATTTGGTGAAAACTTCAAATTTTGTATGCATAAAATAAATCCAAGTATATCTTGAGTAATCATCAATGAAGGAAACATAATAACAAGATCTACCCAAAGAATCTGTATCCACTGGACCACACACATATGAATGAATTAGTTCTAACAATCCATTAGCTTTATTAGTTCCTTTAGGAAATGATGACCTGTTTTGTTTACCAAACACACAATCCTCACAAAAATCATTTTTACCAACAAAATAATTAGAAATACCGTCTACTAGTTTCTTATCAAGTATGGTCCTAAGACCTTTTTCACCAATGTGACCCAATCTATGGTGCCACAACATACATGCATTTTCAGTGCTAGTTACAAAAGAGGATTTACAAAAAGTAGAGGCATGTAGCATATATAAATTCCCTACCGAGATCCTTTAGCAACCACCAAACTTCCCCTTACCATCCTGCAACCAGACTTGTCAAATGTCACATGAATCCCAAAATCATTCAACTTGGAAACTGAAATTAAAATTTTTGTAAGTCCTGGAATATGTAAAACATCATCAAGGATTTTAACCCTCCCATCACTGAAACACAACTTTACCTTTCCTTTACCGATAATCTTTTGTGAGCTATCATCACCCATGAAGACCTCTCCTCCATCATATTCTTTGTATGTAGAAAACCACTCCTTATGAGGAGTCATATGGAGGGAAGCACCTGAATTAATAAGCCAAGCATCATTACAAACTATGTTAGCTAAAATAATCAAAGCATCAGAATCACCATTATCAGAGGAATTTTCCATGGAGGAATATGCATTCTTTTTCTTGTTTCTACATTCCTTCTTCACATGTCCCTATTTACCACAATTCCAACACTTCACTCTGCTCTTTCCAGGGATCTTAGATCGTCTTGTAGACATATCCTTCTTCTTATCCCCTTTAGGCTCTTTCTCCTTGGGCCTACCTCGCACATGCAAGGCATCTTCAGAGCCACTATGCATGGTCTTTCTCCTCATCTCCTCTGAAAGAAGTATGGGAATAATATTATCCATCTTAGGTTCTGCACGCACCACCACTTGTTATAGCAATAATTAAATTTTCCCAAGATTCCAGCAAAGAGAAAATCAATAAAATGCATTTATCTTCATCCTCTATTTTAACATCAGTAGATGCAAGCTAACTTATAATCAAATTAAAAGCATTCAAATGTTCAGCAATAGATTCACCATCCTTCATCTTTAATGAATATAAACATCTTTTGAGATACAACTTGTTAGACAAACTCTTAGTTTGGTAGGTTTCACCTATCTTTCTCCAAAGCTTGTATGTCATGTCTTCTGAAGAGACATTCAGGAGGCAAGAATATGTGAGACACAACCGAATAGTCCCTCGAGCCTTATTGTCTAACTTATTCCAATCTTCATCCGACAAGGTTGAAGTAGATGGCTTCTTATCAATTGAAACTGGTAACCACTGATCTCTTTCCTCAAGAAGATCCTCCACTTTCAACTTCCACATCTCGTAACTAGTTCCATTGAACTTCTCAATATCTAGATGAGAGGTGGAGGCCATGGTATGCAATCTTTCACAAATCTAAAAAAATCCACAACACAAAAGCTCCCACTGCAACAAAAAGCCTTCAACACTTTAAAAGGAAAGTGTCCCTTCCTTAATAGAACCATTAGCTCTGATACCAAATGTTGATAATAAAGGTGAAGAAAGCTTGCAATATGAACTTAAATTAGTGAATGCAAATCTGAAATATGTATATTAACCTTTTTCCTTGGTGTGAAGAAATAATGAGAGAGAGAGATAGCAAAAAACCATAACACATGCAACAATAGATTTACATGGAGGAACCCCGAAGGAAAAAAAAATCCACCACCGAAAGGGAGGCAAGTATATTACTGATAATATCCAATATTACATGCAGCAATAGACTTCTCTTATCATTCCCTATAAATCCAGTAGCACCCTGTTACTTTGTAAAACTAAATTGAATAACTCTAGCTCAAGGCCCCAATTTATAGAGATTTGTGAGAATGAAAACCAACATGGTTTCACCAAACAATAGGAATCAATAAAACCTATAAAAACCCATGCCTACCTCCTTGAAATGGTCAAAAAATACCAAAAATAGCCTCTTACAGATGCTCTTACAGCTATCATAACGCATCTTTCGTGCATGAGCACTTGGGGTCCAAAAATAGAATGTTCTGTCATAGGAATCTGTCATACTGTCATAGCATCTTATGAAAACTATCATGCATGCCATAGATGCTCTTAAAACACCCTATTTTGACCCAACAACCTTATTTTAGAAGATTCCAAGGTGGCACGCCTAGTTATTTTGTCCTTTTCCAAAAGGATAAATGGTAACGGTAACACTACATTTACCTTGTCTCTTTCACCACCGTTCATAAAACAGTTTCACCTCTTATGGGTAAATGTACAAACAAAATTAGGAGAATAATAAATTAAAGGATTTACAAGGTTTATGACACCTAGATTCTAATAGCACCCGCTCCATCGTGTTCTCCCTTACCATGACCAGCTTCAAAAAAACTCCATATGTGTTGGATATTATTTTCCTTATGAAATCTACATAACCAATTAAACAATCTAGCATTTTTGAATTGACCTGTGCAATTGTCTAACCATATGAGATGTTCTACCATTTGAATTCCTCTCTTTTAAATTTTTATAAAATATATCAAAACAATATTGAACAAACTCAGATGAATGCAATCGATTATCACTTACATAAAAATGGTACTCTCTGAAAAAAAATTCTATTATCTTCTCTACTATCATCTGCATGTCTATAAACAATATGAAAAAATATAGCTACTTGCACTAGATTATAATACTATGATTGAATTTCTTCTTGTGGAGCAAGAGTATAATTTTCAGCAAAATCAACAATTGACAATATAGTTCCAATTGGGAATATGTTTTTACATAAAAAAAATTGATTATCAAGCCAATGAGCATACTAAGAGTGTTGAACATATTTAGGTACAATCTTATCTTTAAATTCTTTAATAAATGCATGCACACTAAATTTTTCCACAATAATCTCACAACGTTTTCCAATTTTTCTATCTTTTAAAGAATACTCAACATTTTTAATTTTTTTTACATCCATTAGTTTTTTTCCAAATTCATCTAAACTACTTTCATGCATACATTCTCCTAATAATGAAAAGTTACAACATCTATTGCATTCTCCAAAAATACATGCTTTTAAATAAAATAATTTTCTATTAAAGGGTTCACAAAACAAACCTGCTATAAAATCTTTGATTCTTTCAGGTGGCATATTAATACCACAAATGTCCTGCATAATTTGGTTAGCATGCAAAGTGCATCGTATATATTGAAAACTATCATAATAATAACAAAATTGTACATGATTTTTACAACAACAAGAGATTCGTTGCTTATTAATTCTAACATACCAAGGTTTATACTTTTCAAATGATCTTTGACTTATGTTAATATTCAATGGTAAGATTGAAGCATCTAATTTTTTTTTATATAATTCAGTTTGAGTCATATCTAAGAGATGCTTTGGATGAGGTCCACAAATTTTGGAACCCACCCTTAATTTTAAGACATCTCTAATGTTAGGTGATACTCTTGTATTATCTTGCCAAAATTATCAATTAAAGATTTAGTTTCATTAGTTATTTTCATGTCTGATCTTGGGAGTCTACCACTAAAACTCCAACATTTATTAATTGGATCATTTTCAATACTTTCTCTTCTTTTAGTAGCTCTTATCAAAGTTTTAGGATTTACTTAACATTCTTTTATTTAAAGTTGCTTTATCAACTGGACCAGTTATTATTGCATGACGAACTGCATTCTTATCTTTAGATCAACTTTTCTTACCTATAAAATCAAAATTATTAGCAACACTAGATATGACTTGTTTTATTGAATCATCTTTCTTTTTTGATTTTACAAAAATACCTAATTTTTCATCACTTTTCTCATTTTCGACATTCTCATCAATTGCACCATGAGTTGACATTGGAATCCTAATTTCATTCTATAAAAATATATATATTCTATTTCCATACGTTCTAATTTTTCTCCAAGAAACTTTACCATGAAGGTTATCTAGCACATCTTTTTCAATTGTAAGAAAAACATTTTCACCTTCATCCATACAAAGGGTTTCATTTTCATTCACATAAGGGGTTTCATTTTCATTTTCAAATGTAAAAGGGATTTCATTCTCATTTTCATTAATATGAGGGATTTCATTCTCATTTGAATTCTCATAAGATATAATTTGAATTCCAATTCAGCTACCTCCAATGGCCGCTCCAAGGAATGAACCCTTTGTCGCTTTCAATAGAGGCAGCCCCTAAAATTTGGCACAACACAACGACATCCTAATGGCAGCCTTGAAGAGTCTACCAGCTTTCACAGGGGAAGACGAAACTACTCTGATTGAACACATGAGAGATGTAGCTTCATTATGCGGAGTCCATCACATAACTTATCTCTATTAGAATAATTGACCACAATTAAGAGAGCCCCTCAAGAGTAGATGAACGACTTCAACTTCAGATTTCAAAGGACATGGTATAGAATCCCTACGACAGTAAGACCACCTCCAGAGTATGCATTTTTTTACTTCTTAAGAGCTCTTAACATCGATATAGTTGTTATGATACAATCAATGGGAGGGGTTTCTCTACCAGATGCCTTTGAAATAGCCATTAGAGATGAAAATAGCTTAATACAAGCTGGTAGACTTGCTCCCAGGCCGCCAATGCCTATATTTCCAGAGATACATTCAAGTATTCCATTGCAAATACCTTCTTTTGCACCCTTTCCATCTATTCCAGCTGTTGTAATAGAAGAAAATATTGTCTCAAGTTCTCCAAATGAGTTGCAGGAGATCAAAAGTCTAATGCAGTCTTTTGGTAATAAACTTTTTAATTTAGAAAAGCAACAATCTTATAGTAGGCCTTATCAACCGCAGGGGTTTCATTTTCATTTTCGGATTTCATTCTCATTTGAATTCTCATAAGATATAATTTGAATTCCAATTCAGCTACCTCCAATGGTCGCAAGGAATACCCTTTGTCGCTTTCAATAGAGGCAGCCCCTAAAATTTGGCACAACACAACGACATGCTAATGGCAGCCTTGAAGAGTCTACCAGCTTTCACAGGGGAAGACGAAACTACTCCGATTGAACACATGAGAGATGTGGCTTCATTATGCGGAGTCCATCACATAACTTATCTCTATTAGAATAATTGACCACAATTAAGAGAGCCCCTCAAGAGCAGATGAACGACTTCAACTTCAGATTTCAAAGGACCTGGTATAGAATCCCTACGACAAGACCACCTCCAGAGTATGCATTTTTTTACTTCTTAAGAGCTCTTAACACGATATAGTTGTTATGATACAATCAATGGGAGGGGTTTCTCTACCAGATGCCTTTGAAATAGCCATTAGAGATGAAAATAGCTTAATACAAGTGGTAGACTTGCTCCCAGGCCGCCAATGCCTATATTTCCAGAGATACATTCAAGTATTCCATTGCAAATACCTTCTTTTGCACCCTTTCCATCTATTCCAGCTGTTGTAATAGAAGAAAATATTTTCTCAAGTTCTCCAAATGAGTTGCAGGAGATCAAAAGTCTAATGCAGTCTTTTGGTAATAAACTTTTTAATTTAGAAAAGCAACAATCTTATAGTAGGCCTTATCAACCGCATAACCAGGTCAGCAACAAGCATATCGAGGGAATAGACAGCAGTATCAAGGTAGTTACCAAGGCATGAAACAAAATGTTGCCACAAGACCTTTTCATATAATCCAACTCCAATTAGTGTTGTCAAAGAGTTGGTTCCTATCCAAAACAACTTAGCAACAGACTATGAATGGTGCTACCCTTGTAACCAGCCCCACAATCAAGCCACTTGCTCAAACAAACTGATCAACTAGGCATTTATATAATGCTTCAAGTTCGCAGCAAAGTATGCGCAATGATGCATCTCCATCACATTAAGACCAATTTGTCAATGATGCTACCTTACTTAATTGGCAAGGTGAGGAATTTTGTGGTTTGAATGTGGAAAATTCTCCAGTTGTAGCTAATACGAGAGCAAAGAAAAGAGCTTTAGAGCTTGATAAAGCAACTGATAGAGGAGGAGCAGCGGCTACAGAACCATCTATGTCTCAAGTGACTCCTGTTTGGCAAAGGAATCAACAACTCCCAGTTAAAGAGCAACCACACTTGCAAGCTGATCACACTGGCATAAAGGTACATCATAAAGTAAACCTAGATGTACCCTTTAATATTCTTGATAGTATGAAAAAGAAAAATGTAACGCTGTCTATGTGGGATTCATTAGCCATCCCTGGTCAAAAGGATATTCTACACTCAGCTCTGTCAAATCTTAAGGCGTCAGATAAGTCTGAATCCCCAATATGTCAAGTTAGGACTGTATTGACAAATAATACTCAGGGAAATGATAAACACCCCAGCAAAGAGGCAAGAAAAGAAGTCAAACCACCTCCCTTTTATGTGTCAGTGATTATTGGTGATAAGTTGGTTCATAACTATATGGTAGACAGTGGAGCTAGTAGCTCTATGATGCAAAAGCAGATTGCTAACAAGCTTTGTCTAAAATATCAGCCTTTAGAGAAAGGAGTAATCCAATTGGATGGTACCTACGTTAATACACTGGGCATCATTAAAGATTTGAGTCTTACCCTTCATGCTTTCCCTAATTTTGTGGTTTCCCAAGACGTATGTGTCATTGACCTTCCACCTTTCTTTTCCTTATGTTTATTAAGAGATTTTACAGCCAAGATAGGTGGTTACATATCAGCTGATTGGTCACACATGTTGTTTAGGACAAGATATGGAACTAAGTTTACAATCAAATTTGAAAGGTTGGCTAAAGACCACATTGAGCCATATAATCCAAGCCCTATTAATGTTGTTCCCATTACACCAGACAAAAATTGTCTTGTTTCGACTGACAGTGAGTTGGTTGCAGTGCAAGAGCTTCAATTAGAAGCTATTCTTGATGTATTGTTACATGAGTGGGTGGTTGAAAACATGTTGGATAGTCCTAAGGAGCTCATTCAATATGTTGGTATGGGTAACTATGCCATTCTTGAGCCCAACACAGAGATTCCAAACCTAGAGAAAGGTGCAAACCAGCTATTGCAACCACTAAGTGGACTCTGGGAGATGTTCTTCGATGGTTCCAGGAGCAAGCATGGAGTAGGAGGAGGTGCAATGTTGATTTCTCCACAGGGGGATAGGTATTACTCTACATTTCATTTTTCTTTTGCATGTTCTAATAACACTGCTGAGTATGAAGGCCTTATTCAAGGTCTTGAGTGGGCGAGGAAGAGAAGAATAACCCGCTTGAAAGTTTATGGGGATAGTGAGTTAATTGTCAATCAAATAAGAGGCCTGAATGTTGCTAAAAATGACACACTAAAGTCTTATAGAAACAAAGTGTGGAATATGATTGAGGATTTTGATGCCTTCAACTTAGTGTCTATTCCAAGGAACCAGAACAAGCATGATGATGGGCTTGCAGCTATTGGAGCACAGTTTGACATTCCAGATGACATTAGGAAAGAGAAAGTGCAGCAATATATAAAGATCGTAGTCAGGCCATCAATTCCTGATAACAACATTCACTGGCAAGTTTTTGACAGTGATGAACATATTCTCTCCTTTTTGCTCGAAGAAGATCAGTTCTCCATGGTTAATCAAGTAAAACTTAAGCAGTTGTATGATGATCAAGTCATACAGCTAAAGACAAATAAGTTACCCAAGGGTCTTGTTACCTTAGAGTCAATTTTTAGTACTGATGATTAGCTTAGAAAGGGTAAAGCTGGCTTGCAAGTCAAACAGGAGCATTATGAAGAATTGGAAATTTTCAAAGGTAAACTCCTTAAGATAGGCAAAATTTGTTCACATGAAGATAAACAATCTTTTGTTGCCCTATGCCAAGAGTTTCATGATGTCTTTGCTTGGGAATACTCAGATTTGAAAGGGTTTGACCCCAATATTGCTCAACACACAATTGAGTTAGAACCTAATGCTAATCCAGTAAGGTAGAAACAAAGGCCCTTGAATCCTAAACTTGAGCCCCTAATGATTAAATAGCTAACTAAACTAGTTGACGGGGGTATTGTCTTTCCTATCAAGCATACTTCATGGGTCTCTAACCTTGTACTGGTTAGGAAGAAAAGTGGTGAAATAATATTTTGTGTAGATTTTAGGGACCTTAACCGATCCTCTTTGAAAGACCACTACCCACTGCCCTCCATGGAACAAATCTTACAAGAAGTTGTTGGTTCTGAAAGATTCTCCTTATTGGATGGTTTTTCGGGCCATAATCAAGTGTTGGTTAAACAAGAGGATCAGTTCAAAACCGCTTTCACCACCAAGTGGGGCACCATGGCATACAAAAGGATGCCTTTTGGTTTATCTAATGCTGGTACCACGTTTCAGAGGGCCATGGACATGGCGTTTCAAGGTTTGTTCAACAAGATTATACTGATTTATGTAGATGACATTACAGTTTATTCCAAGAATGCTAATGAACATTTGTTACATCTTATGAAAGTTTTTGAGAAATGCAGAGAGTTTGGCATCTCTCTCAATCCAAAAAAGAGTATCTTTGTTGTTCATGAAGGGAAATTATTAGGACACATAGTGTCAAAGCAAGGAATTACTATTGACCCTGAAAGAGTCAGAGCCATACTTGAGTTGCCATTACCAAATCACAAGAAGGGTTTGCAGAGCTTTTTGGGGAAAATCAACTTTCTGAGAAGGTTCATCATAGATGTTGCAAACCTGTTACAACCTTTGACAACTATGTTAAAAACGAATGCAGTTTTCAGCTGGATGAAGGAGGCGAGGCGTAGTTTTGGAGAAATCAGGGAGGCATTAGCATCTGCTCCAACATTGGTAAATCCAAATTTCTCAAAAGACTTCTTTCTATATGCTTTTGGTAGTAGTAGTTCAATCTCTGCTATGCTAGTTCAGAATTAGAGGGATAATTTAGAGCAACCCATTGCTTTCTTCAGTCAAGTACTTGCTGATTATGAAGAGAAGTATACATTTGTTGAGAAGCATGTTCTCGTTGTGATCAGAAGTCTGAAGAAATTTAAGCCTCTAGTTTTGAATAATAAGATTCATATCCTAGTAGCACACTCAAGTGTGAAGGAATTTCTATTGAACAAAGATTTGAATGAAAAAAGAGCAGGGTGGATCACTAAGGTCATGGAGTATGATGTAGATATCAAGATCACCAAATTGGTTAGAGGTAAGGGTCTCTGTGAACAACTTGCTAGAGGTTCAAGTAGTGAAAGTGAATTAGAAAGCGATGTTATTCTTACTAACACAAACGAGTCTCAGGATGCTCAAGACAATGTGCCTATGGGGATAACTAACTGGGTTCAAGATATGAACCTTTTTTACAAACTAGTGAGTGTCCTTTAGGTCTGAACAAAGCTAAAAGAAGATAATTTAGACTACAGTCCATACCGTATGTGTTGGTAAATAATGTTCTTTTCAAAAAGGATCTAAATGGTGTCCTATTAAGATGTATTCATAGTGATCAGATTGAAAAGGTACTTCATGAGTTTCATGATGGAGCTTTAGGAGGTCACTTTGCCCCAAGAACTACTACTTGGAAAATCATGAGGGCTGGTTACTATTGGCCCATCTTGTTCAAAGATACCTATGCTTGGTCAAGAAAGTGTGTCAAATGTGCTCTATTTTCAGGAAAGGAAAAGTTTCCTGCTATGCCTCTGCATCCAATTCAAGTGGAGCAGCCCTTCATAAGATGGGGCATTGATTTCATTGGAATAATAAATCCACCTTCTAGTACTAGCCATAAGTGGGTGCTCACTGCTATAGATTATTTCACACAGTGGACAGAAGCAATAGCTTTGAAGGAAGCAAAAGAGTCTTCAGTTTTGAGCTTTTATGAGGATATAGTCACCAGATTTGGAGTTCCTGACTCCATCATCTCTAATAACGCTCTTGCATTTGTGGGATTAAGATTAACTAATTGGGTTCTTAAGCATGGCATTCATTTGAACACATCTTCAAATTATTACCCTTAGGGTAATGGCCTAGCTGAAAGCACAAATAAGAATCTCATCAGGATTATCAAAAGAATAATGGAGGATAATCAAAGGACCTGGCATATCAAATTAAAGTATGCACTGTGAGCAGACAGAGTGACTCCTAAGAGATCTATTGGTAACTCACAATATATGCTAGTCTATGGCAAAGAGGCCCGATTGCCCCTATCTGTAGAGCTTCCAGCTCTGGATATCATTCACCAGTTAGAAGTGTTTGAGGAACAGGACTCCATGTCCGTCAGATATGCAGAGCTCATGGAGCTCGAAGAATCAAGGGACAAAACTATGAAGGTTTTAGAGCATCATCAGCTCCAAACAAAGAAGATGTTTCATAGAAGGGTTGCAGAAAAATATTTTAAGGTGGGAGACCTCGTGCTCAAGTGGGATGTTCTGAAAAGTAGGCCCGACCATCACACCAAGTTTGAAAACATGTGGACGGGCCCTTTCATTATCAAAGACTGTAAGGAACATATCACTTATCAACTGGCTACAACAGATGGGGAAGTACTTCCTATCCCAATCAATGGGATACACCTTAAACCCTATTTTCAAGTCTGATGGATTTCCTCTATTGTACATATTAGTTTAGGTTTATGTTTCCAATAAGAGCTTCTGCACTTCAGGTTAATTTTTCTCTTTTTCCTGGGTGCTGTGATGGCACAATTTTCCTCTTTCATTCTCCCTTGTTTTGTTTTTCTGTTGTCAATTTGTTGTGTCTTGTGGATCTCAGGCGAGTTGCGGCCATGTGCAAGGTTTCCCTGGGTCTATTTCTAAGGTTATCTTAATGAATCCATGCCAAATGGATAGGCTTAAGCTACTGGTCTTCATGTTTAGTAGGAAAACATCTAGCAAAGGTTGCTAGAAATGTTACCTAATTTTCACCCTCAGGCTCAATTAGGCAAGGCATCTATGTTACAGGTGTTCATAAGGGCCAAATGGGATATTTCCATTGAGGATTAGTTCATGCATCTGATGACATTTCACAGGGATTTCAGTTGAGAGGCCTGCTTTGTTGGAAATATGCCTCAATAATCACAGGCTGAAGCCTCCATTAGAGCCAAGTTGGTATGACATCTTCACTATCTGGTCGACTGGCTACTTTGATACCTTCCATTTTGAATAGGTCACTGTGACCTAGTATCTTTCTTGCCGAACGAAGCTGCAGAGCCTATCGCTATGACAGGAAGGGTTCAGTATGACCTCTTATCGCATAGATTTCTCTGGCCGATAGGCCATTCAATTATCAGTCGGGGAGACTCATAGTGACCACGGGCTTCGGGATAACTTATGGTGCTTGGTGAAGGTCCCAGCGAAGAGTTAAGGTCTTGCCAACAACAATTGGTTTAAAGTCATCGGGGAAGCTCTCGCTGGAAGTAATACTGTCGGCAAGAGGTCCTATCGATGTGTGGAAGTCTCACCGACCACATTCATTCGGGGAAACAAAGAGTCTCAGAGAGAAGTCTTAGCGAGAATGGAATGTCTCACCGATGGTGTTGATCTCTTCGGCATGGTCTTGGCGACTGCAGAAGGTCTCCCCAACTCTAAAGGCTCTCGGCATAAGGATTGAGTTATACAAGATGTCTCGGCAACCTGGGATGTTTTGGCGATGAAGGAGGGGTCTTGGCAAAAAAAAGTGAGCTCGGGCAAATGTGAGGAGTTCGCTATGAAGTCTCAGCGACTGCATGGAGTCTCGTCGACAACAAAAAGACCTCACCGAGAGAGCTCCACATCGGCATAAGGTCTTGCCAATATAAAGAAGTCTCCCCGATAAAGAGTATCTCATCGGAAGGAAGTGTTATCGGCGTAACCTGTTGACTTCGGCATGAGTCTCGCAGATGGCTTGATTTCTCACCGAAGGATGAAGGAGTTTGGGGAGAGCGGGGTTGTTCGGCATAAGTCTGGCTGAGTGTGGGATGTCCTACCGATAGAGGTTTCCATCGGTATAACATTGGGAGTTCGAGATGAGTCTTTTCGACCTGATAGGTCTCCCTGACCATTAAGCGCAGGAGGATGGGCCCTCGCCAAGACAAAATAAGTTTGACAAGACTCTTGCCAAAACAAAAGGGGATCGCCAAGAGTCTTCCAGACATAGAGGAGTTCGCCGAAGCAAAAGAAATTCTATAAGATATCTCGGCGAATGTGGCTGGTCTCAGCGACCGAAGCAGGAATCGGTATGACCGGTGGACCTCGCCATGAAGTCTTCCTGACTTGCCACAATCTTTCCAAAGGAAATGAAGAGCTCAAAAAGAATGCAGGAGTTTAGCATGGGTCTCGACGACAAACACCAGTCACGCAGAAAGGAATGTTGCGCCCAGGGAGACTCAGAAAGGAGATCTTACTTTCGGTAAGATGTCTTCCCAAATGAAGGTGGTCTCAGCGATGGATATGGATAGCTTATCGGTGTGGCCAATGAAGCCACTATGACTCTTGTCAATGATGTGAGTCATGCCAATAAGTTGCAGAATGATATAATCGCATCGGCAAGACACTTTCAGTGTCTCGGCAAGATGTGATTATTTTCAAAAGACTTTTGACCACCCACAGAGTCTGCGTGGAATACGCTCGACCAACTAGGAAGAGCTGAGGTGAGCCATGGCAGTCTGACCAGAATGAAGAATGTCAACATGGGATGAATTCAACGTGAACCTGTAGTGAGCTTAGGGCATTCAAAGCGTTTAGTCGAAGTGTTTTGAATAGGACACGATGCCAGAATTAGAATGAATGCGGTAGCTACAAAATATCAGTTTGCTTCTATAGGGATGACTCTTCACTGTCATGGACATGCAGGGTCCTGCATTTAATTCAACCAAAAGATCTGAGGGAAGATATTTCTGGGGACTGATATTTTGTAAGCCCTAAGGGGCCGACACAGTCTAATATATAAGGCATTTTTTCCTTTTTTATACATAGTTCGAGTCATGCATCCAGAAGAGTTAGTGACTATTATCTATCCTTCCTCAGTTGATGTATACTTTGAACCCAACTGGATCTTGGAATATAAAATATAGGGTTGCCTTGGCCTTTGTTGATGGTTCAGTTTTATGTCACTGTTCTTGCAAAGTGTTGTGCATTTCTGGTTAATAATCAAGTCATCTTGTGAATTATGTTATTCCTTTATGAATTTATTTGATACTCATGCCTTCCTTTGTAAAAGAGCACCATTATATGAATCACAAGCTAGTGTTTTTATAATTACATATAGATTCTATTCTGTGAAAGTATTTTTCTTTATTCAAAACATGTGTGTATCAAGCCTGTTTGTAACATATTGATGTGTAGCTCATAGAATTTGATGTGTATCCTTCTGATCATTAACAAATTTCAAGTGCATTCCAAGTATTCCTTTGATCTTATTAAGATTAGTGTATCACCATAGGAATAGGCTAGTTTAGTCTCATTTGTATGCATTCCTTCTCCTTTTACCTCTTAGTGATCAATAGTTTAGGTGATACCCAAAGGAAGCCGGAATTCTCCGGAGGTTCACTCCAATCTCAGGTGACCCACAGCCTTGGAGTGATCCAATGTTTCACTAGAAAGCTCAGTTTTACAACTTTGCATAGGGTGCATTTCTAGGTGACAACACATTCCCTGTAAATCTAGTAGCACCATCTTACCCTGTAAAACTAAATTGAATAACTCTAGCTCAAGGCCCCAATTTATAGAGATTTGTGAGGATGAAAACTGATGAGTCCAAAATATGCTCATAATTTGGATATCATGGTGTACTTTTAATATCTCTACTTCTGTTGATTATGGTTGTTTAACTCTCTTGAAACCTTTTATTGGGGGATATCCTGTAGCAATACACTTTCATGTTCCTATAGCCTATCATGTTGACATGTCTATATTTATTACCCTGTTTGACTTCCCAAATGACTGGTATAACGCATGTAGTTTTTGAATGATGAAATAGATTTAAATATGTGATTAATGAATGGATATTGTGTATGTGCCATACGCCTTTTCTTTCACATCTGTTACCTTGTGTTTCGCAGGTTGTTGAAGAAAGTATGATCGAGTCAAGCGCAGCCAATCTTGGCCTTGCAGTAAAGTCCATTTCCTGCATGACTTCAAGGAAGCTCTGGCGAAGACTCTTTGACCAAAACTGTTGGGAAGGATTTTAAATGACATTTAATCTGGAAAGAGTGGAGTGCTAGATTCTCTCTAGATCGGGTTGAATGGATAAACTCATTTATGAAGTCTGTTCCTTGATTTCGGGATACATTTTATATCCACATCTTTCTCTGTTAGGGTTAGTTAGTTAGTTGTTCTCCTGATTTAAAATAAGTGTTCCTCCTGCGCGAGGGAACAAGAAGGAGATAGATAGAGAAGCAGATTATGTAAGAGTTAGAGTTATAATATGAATAATAGTTTTTGTTAGTTTTCTGAAGCAAAACAATCAATGTAAATGATTTCACGTTATGAATAAAAGTTGACGGAGTTTTGAGCACAATCTTCTGTGTAAATTAGTTGATGCTTGCTAAGGGGGCCCACTTAGTAAGTATCTGTAGGAGAGTAGTTGTTTATTCTTTGTTAATCCAAGTTAGATTTCATTATAGGAGTTTCAGCACAAGCTCAGTCTTATACTATTCCTGCAGCATCGCGAATCCATCCTTGTGTTTGTTCCTGCAGCATACGGCTAGTTTATAGTTTGTCTCTCAATTGTAGCTATTACGATTTCTGTTTTGGTTAGATTATGGTTGAGTTAAGAGAACTTTGCATTATCTTCCTATAGCATAGGTAGAATTTCCAAGTAGTTATTTTCAATAGGTTGTGACTGAAACTAGTTCTTAGTGCACATATAGTGCTGCTCCATTTAAAGTTTACGTTCCCTGGTTTGACAAGTAAATGAACGACCACAAAGAGGTATTAGTCACCTGCTGGAATGTCCAATTCCCAGGATAGGTTTTGCCGTGATTTTCATATCCTTTTATGGGCGCGACCATTTTTGGTGCCATTGCTGGGGATGGTATCAATCTAGGAACCTGCTATGGTCATTGTTACTAGTAGTTTTTCAAGTATTTTCAAAATATTTTAAAATACCATCCATTTTTGTTGCATGCATAGAAGAAGAGACGCTCAGGGAAGATTTCTCCCTAACTTGCCATCCATTGCTAAGAAAACTGAACCAACTTATAGCCTATTTGAGGATGAAGGAGACTTAGATATTGACCCATTTGCTGAAGGTTTGTGTGCTGACTTCCTATTCGGCCCATTTGACGAAGAACCTGAAGAAAATCCATTTGCTTCTATACTTGGTCAGGTGAACATGGCACGTAATCCACTGAATCAACCTCCTACTTTTGAATTCCCCATTATTGCACAACAAAATTGTAAGTGTGCTTTTGAAATCTGCAAACACTAATCTCAAACAAGGGTTAGTACCTACAAATCCTTCAAGAACACTCCTATGAAATACCTTGTAGTTGTTTCCAAATGCAATACATGACAAAATAAAAACTAAAGCATTAGGAAAGCAATAACAAGTCACCTATTCCATAGTGGATTGGTGTCACATGTGCTAGTGACCCTTTCCCAACCCTTGATCAATAGCTTAAATGATGAAGTGCAATGGAGATGAACAACAAGATTATTTCTCAAACCAAGAGAGTAACCTTGCATAAAAATTGTGGATCCATGAATGAGAATGAAGGCCTTCTTTTATAGATTTTCTTGATGATAGATTGGCCAAGATGGTGAATGTGGGATTAAAGATCCACCAATGAGGAGAGGCCACTTGTCAAGTGGTGATAGGTCAATGGATGTGCAAGATTTGGGAAGAGTGCCCATGAGAGGGAGAATTTGAATTCAAATTTTGCAATAAATTTTGAGATGGGGACAAGAAAAACAGCAATAAATGCAATGTTGGACTTGTCATGTTGAGGGAAAATGAGGGTTTTTAATAAATCAATAAAATTGATTTACTTGTGCAAGTGTAGATATCTAGAGAATGCAAGTGTGTGAGATTAGCATTTAATCAGGATTAGATTAAATAAATCATGATTATGTTAGTTTAATGATGATTAGGTGAGTTTGACTTTTAGGACTTTGATATTCTAATTTATTTAAATCAGAAAATGATGTAATATGATTTGGGATTTGATTAAATGGCCATTTGATTTATTAAAAGGTTGATGATAATGTTTATTTGATTTTAAATAAATGACCTTAGGAGATGAGATTACCTAATGAATGGATGAAAGTGAACTTGATTAATTGATTAATGGACCAATGTGAATTTGATTTATGAATGAGCGGATGCATATGCATAATGCTAATTTGATGTGTCTACATTTTTCCCCTCTTTTAAGCAGTGTACTTGTTGCGTTGGTTCAAAGAATAACTTGCCGCGATCAAAATTAAAAAAAAATCTGATTTTTCGGATGC
Organism: Sequoia sempervirens; assembly: GCA_007258455.2. Lineage (NCBI taxonomy): Eukaryota > Viridiplantae > Streptophyta > Pinopsida > Cupressales > Cupressaceae > Sequoia > Sequoia sempervirens. Next base: position 183,209 of record VDFB02198218.1, on the reverse strand, counting down.
CCCAGCAGAAAGAAGTACACTGGTACATTGCCCCCTCGAGAGATCGAGCGAAAAGATTCGATTTGAGGGTCGATCTCGCGATAAAGAGGTTCAAAATGGATGGTTATGGATGATGATGCAAATGAGATGATTTTAAGATGCTTAGAATAACAAATCTATATTATCCTAAACAACTTAAATGATGATATGATATGAGATGAATGAGATTGATGATGTGATATGTTATGATTATGCAATGGATGATTTATGCAGATGCTTAGACTAACAGATCTATATTATGAAGATGATGCAAATAAAATGTATTTGAAATGATCGATGCTTCCTACTATGTGTGATATGAATGATGTGTGAATGTAGGATGGATGCACAATGGATGCATTGGTGATGATGATGTTAGTGCGGAAATAAGATGATGACAAGAGGATCCAACAAGCCAACATTATGAGAGATGATGATGAGAAATGATGATGAGAAATGATGATGATAGATGGATGATTTGCTTATCAAGGATTGGGATTTTAAAAGGATCACTTACTTTATGTTTGATAACACGCCTAAGCACGATGCATCAAGGTATAAAGGACCAGGATGGCGTTGTACTTAGTGTGATGGGCTTTGACTCAACAAATAGATAGGAGTATTCTTGTTCACACCTGACATACGGAAACCTTGCGAGGATGCACTTTAGAAGTTTTAAACACCTCAGACCAAAACACGGAAAGGTATAACCAATCAATGCAATAGTCAACAAGCCATCCAAAACATCCTCTATACATATCTAACAAAGCAAGTATTCACCAAGTTATTTTACAAGAACGTCCAACAAGCACAACAGACAAAAGGATAATGATCGTTGCCCCATTCCTATCTCTCTAAATCCTTCGTTTGGATATCATCGAGAGGTCCTCAGACTGAGCGCAATAAGATAAGTCAAAAGAAAAAGATAAAGCACACAAACAAGTTGATTTTCTTCAATACCGCTAACCAAAAGGGAATGTGTTTTTAAGCATAAGAACCAAAACTTATTGCCAAAAGATAATGCCCATTGTAGGAAGGATACATGCTAGGACATGTTAGTGGATGGCAGCACATCATTTCGTTTATCTAAAGTGTTCTTTCTGATAAATAATGCCCCTTGTAGGAAGGATTCATCCTAGGACATGATGTTATCAGATGATTGATATGGGACTATTTAGATGATGGACTATCGACACAAAGATTTGACCAACTTGTTTATGTACTAACTTAGACTTGAGACTTGACACTTTTGAGTTTTACTTTTAACCTGCTAGACTTGCTTCTAACTGTTTCACCAAAGGTTGAGGATGACGATCACTTTATTATGAATTGTGTTTATTGCAGGTGCAAGCGAGATGAGGTGGATGGATTTTTTTAAGTATTTGGATGTTTTTGGAGTTTTGCAATGTTTTGAGGCTATTTTTGGTATTTTTCGAGGTTTTCAAATGTTTTGATTTTCAATTTTCCAATGTTTTTGGGATTTTCTGAGATTTTGACCAAGAGACTAACCTAAAGACCTATCCTAGGGGCCTCAGGGGCTGATCAACAGATTAGCCTTGCATACGTTATACACGTAGAGACCACGTAGTTCGACTAACATCTTGACCAATTTACATATGAAGATATACATGATGCGATGTCAATTTATTATGACGGACTGCTATAGGACTGACCTAAATGTCTCGGGGGAGGATCAAAGATCAACCTTGCCTACGTTCAAGCTCAGAGATGACGTAGTTCAACAAGACGACCTTGTTTTTGGATTTTGATATGTTTTGAATGTTTTTTTGGATTTTCTGATTTTCCAATGTTTTTGGATTTTCTAGTGTTTTGATGTTTTTGGATTTTTGGATTTTCTGATTTTGAGGACTTTAAAACCATACACGAATCTAATCCGATAAGAACATGCCCCCAGCGTGATGCAATAGGCTACTCCGATAAAGGCATGACAAACTGACCTTGAGAATGGGCCGAGTAGTACTAGGAGGGATCATGATATGAACACAGGACCAAGCTATGGTGCAGATGCGAGTGGATGAGTAATGGATGGAGACCTAAATGCGATGGATGATGGAAGTGAAATGGAGGGATAATGACGAACAAGCTGTAAAGGTCCTGGTGGATGGACAGTGCTTATTTATGCAAGGTGCCTGTTTGCCAGGTTTTCACCGAGGTACTTGCCCAAAGTGCCACCGAAGTGGTTTTCACTAGAGGACGATTTTTTTGGATCCTTTTTCAATTTTTTTGGATTTTTTTTTTTTGTTACCAAGACGCCTGTTTGCCAAGTTTTCGCCGAGGTAACCATTTTTTCAGGACTTTTTCTGATTTTTTTGGATTTTTTGGTTCTATACCTTGAAAGAATTAGGCATAATTTTTTTTGAGATGGGAGCTATTCATGGGCTCCTACAGAGGTTCCCCTTCGGGTGTTGATAGCTGATATGCCCCTGATTTGTAGCTTGCTGTGACAATGAAAGGCCCTAACCAATTGGGTTCGAACTTGCCTTTCTGCTGGGATTTGGGACATTCTTGATTTTCTTTTAAGACTAGTTCTCCGACTTGGAAAGTCCTTCTTCGATCTTCTTGTTGTAGCTTCGTTTGAGTCTATTTTGATAGACTTGTAAATGATTCAAAGCATCGATCCTTCTCTCATCCAGTAACTCTAGCTCGTTTAGTCTTGAAACACAATATTCTTCATCAGTGATGAGAGTTTGCAGTGATATTCTGAGGGATGGGAGCTCGATCTCAATGGGGAGTACGACTTCTGATTCGTACACCAGGGAGAAGGGGGTGGTGCCAGTGGGTGTGCGGATGCTAGTTTGATAAGCCTAGAGGGCGGGATTAAGCTGCAAGTGCCAGTCACGACCTGTGTCATTGACTATTTTCTTGAGGATTTTTAGGATGGTTTTGTTCGTGGCTTCTGCTTGGCCATTGCCTTGGGGATAGTACAGGGTGGAGAAGCAATGCTGGATTTTGAATTTCTCACACAAGTCGCGAACCTCCTGGTTCTTGAATGGTGTCCCATTATTAGAGATAATTTCTTGTGGAACACCGTAACGATAGATGAGATAGTTCAGGATGAATTTTGAGATCTCCTTTCTAGTGATATAGGTCATGGGTATGGCTTCCACCCACTTTGTGAAGTACTCAGTTGTAGGTATAATGAATTTGTGGCCACTGGATGAGGTGGGTGAGATTTTCCCAATGAGATCGAGTCCCCACTGCGAAAAGGGCCATGGTGTGATAATCGGGTGAAGCTCTTGAGCTAGAGCATGGATGAGGTCCCCATGCTGCTGACATTGTAAACACCTTTTAGCGTGATCATGTGCTTCTCACTCCATTGTGGGCCAATAGTACCCCAGCCTCAGCAGTTTCTTGGCTATGGTTATTCCGCTTGAGTGTGAGCCACATATATTGTTATGAACCTTAGTTAGAGCAGTTAATGCCTCCTCAACATTTAGACAGTGCAGTAAAGTACCCTCTATGCTTCTACGGTATAAGGTATCACCTAGGATGAAAAATATGGATGCCTTTTTGATAAAGGTTCGTTTTAGGCTCGATGGTAGGTTAGCGGGTATGACTCCTATGCGAAGATATGTGTAGATGTCGTGATACCAAGGATCGCTAGGACCAACGATTTGACAAACATATTCTAATTCTGGTACCTCGAATGTGGGAACGAGAAGATGCTCGATCAAAAATTCATATTTCGGCACGTTGTGAGGGATGTCTACTAGAGACCCAATTGTAGCCATGGCATCAGCTGCTCTGTTGTTGGTTCTTGGAATCTGCTCAAATGTTATGTCAATGAAGGATTCCTTTAAAGTCTCCACCAGTTTCTTATATGGGGTTAGCTTGTCATCCTTAGTCTGATATTCATTGTTGAATTGATTTATGATCAACTGAGAGTCTCCATATACCTTGAGAGCTATGATATTCCACTGCACTGCTATCCTAAGACCTATAGTCAAAGCCTCATATTCCACTATGTTGTTAGTGCAAGGAAATGCCAGTTTGTATGATCTTGGTATGCAGTCCCCCTATGGGATGATGAAGAAGACACCAGCTCCTGATCCATGTTATGTATATGACCCATCGAAGTATAGTTTCCAGTGATCAGCAAAGTTGAGGTTAAAGATGGATTCGTCTGGAAATTTAGATACAAGAGGATTCTCATAATACATAGGTGCTTCTGCTAATTTGTCTGTAATAACTTGACCCTTGATGGCTTTTCTCTCAACATATTCGATGTCATATTCTGATAATATCATGACCCATTTTGCCATTCTGCTAGTTAACATTGCCTTTGATAAGAGATATTTAAGGGGGTCAATTTTGGCAATAAGCTTAATCTTGTGTGCCAACATGTAATGTCTAAATTTTTGGGATGCAAACACTACTGCGAGGCATGCTTTCTCAATGAATGAATAATTTAGCTCATGACCCACCATTGTCCTGCTGATATAGTAGATGGCCCTCTCCATTCCGTTTTCATCATGCTGGGCTAGAAGAGCTCCAAGGGCTGCTGTTGTTGCTGACACATATAAGATCAATGGCTTTCTCGGGATAGGTGGTATTAACACTGGAGGTGTCAGTAGATATTCCTTTATTTTGTTGAATGCCTCTTCACATTTTGTATCCCATTTGTATGCTACCCCCTTGTGGAGTAGGTGAGAATATGGGTTCTGCTTGTTTGCCAATTGTGCTATGAACCTTCTAATGGATTGGAGCCTGCCTTGAAGACCTCTCAGTTGTTTTAAGTTCCTTGGTGCTTCCATCTCAAGGATTGCTTTGACTTTTACCGGATCCACCTCGATACCCCTCATGGAGACTATGTATCCTAGTAATTTTCTTGATTGTACACCAAAGATGCACTTCTTGGCATTTATTCTAACTTTGTATTCCTCCAATCTGTCAAAGATAGCACTTAAGGTTGCTATATGATCTTTTATTTTTCTCGATTTTGCTAGGATGTCATCGACATAGTCTTCAATTGTCTTGTGAATCATGTCATGGAAGATCAATTTCATGGCTCGTTGATATGTTGCTCCTACATTCTTGAGGCCGAATGGAATCATGTTCCAACAATAGGTCCCCCATGGACAAGTAAAAGTTGTCTTGTGTTGATCTTCTTTTGCTATCATAATCTGGTTGTATCCTGAAAATCTGTCCATTAGTGATAGCATCTCATGCCCTGCTATCATGTCCACTATCATATCGATATTGGGAAGTGGAAAGTCATCCTTGGGACATGCTTTGTTCAAATCTCTAAAATATGTATAGATTCTGATAGCTCCATCAGGTTTTGAAATAGGTACCAAGTTCGATACCCATTTGGATAATCAATTGGTTGGATGAATCCAACATCTAATAGCTTTTTGAGCTCCATTTTGACTAACAAAGCAATTTGAGGATGCATTTTTCGAAGCTTTTGTCTAACAGGTTTTGCATCTAGATACACTGCTAGGTGGTGGACCACAGTATTTGGATCAAGTCCTGGCATATCAGCATAACTCCATGCGAAGTTTATTTGTCTTTCCTCTAGGAATGCTGCTAGGAGTTCTTGCTCTTCTGATAATAGTGATTCTGCATAGAATGTGATATGCGAGGTCTCCTCTGTTCCTAGGTTGACTGGGTTGCATTTTTCGGCCAATACTGCTAACTTCTCTTGATGAATAGCTCTTAGGGGAAGATTGAATCCTTCATCCTTAGGCACCTCAGAGAGATTTTCACCATTAGATACGTCCTTTATTTTTACTATTTTGTTGTCAGAGAGTGCCATGGTGTGGTTTTCACTCAAGGACTTGGATATGATTCTTAGTTTCTCACTTTTGCGACTGAAGGATTCAATCATTTCCTGGTAATAAGCATGTGTGTACAACTCCATTATAAACCCTGCCTTATGATCTCCATCTAGAATGTTATCCCTTAATCCCATGAATTCTGAGATCGCTTCATCATTTTCAAATATATCGAGAACTGGTGGTCCTCATTGGTCATAGTCAATCAGTTGGGGGTAGACTAAGTAGATCTCATGATTTTGACTATCTGGTTCAAAGGATATGGTACTAATCATATATAAGGTGGTATCTTCAAATAACCTAGGTAGGTTGGATAAGGTATCTTCGTCATCACTACTAATATAGGGCTCAATGATAAAGTTATGCATGTTTGTCCCTATGGGTATTGGGGAGTGCACTTGTACTAGGAATGGCTGAGGAGGAACATTAGCGGCTCTAACCGGAGGACTTCGGCCACGTATGGTTATTCTCGGAGTGGCACATCCAAGACCAAGATTTGTTATGGGTCGCTTCTCTAGCATGATAGGTATTATGAGCCCATTGTCATTTTGTCCCAGTCTCTGATTGCGGTCATAACCCATCACAAGCATCATGTGTAGGCCTTTGCTTCTTTCATCCATTGGTAGATTAGCTGCTGGTCTTTCATCTTGATATAACATGTTTGATGGATCTGCTTCAATTACCTCATGGCCAAGGTCTCCCCATCTTGTGAATTTAGGATAATTTTGAGGATAGGTTTGTGATGTGGAAGCTTGATTTTCTTGTGGGCGTCCTCATGATCTTGGAGATTGTGGTAACTCTCCTATCACAAAAGCATTGTTAGGGATCCTATAACTTCCACAACCATCTTCCTGGATGATGAGCTTGATATCGGATATGGTGGGAATGAAGGGTGTGTCTATCGCAGAAGTGGGCGTGAGAGTGGCGGGATCGATGTATGATGTGGATGGGCCCTCATCATTTTTCGGCGCAGGGGATTTTGTAATGTGGCTTCAAGGTTCTTGCGGTATGAAACTGACTCGGGGATCTCCATGGACGGTAACCTCTTGTCCATTATGTGTGAATTCCACACATTGGTGGAAGGTTGATGCTATGGCTTTCATCGCATGAATCCATTGGCATCCCAGGAGGATATTGTATGGCAATTCGAGGTCCAAGACCTGACATGTGGTTTCCATGAGTGTTGGCCCTACTTGGATAGGGAGCTTAATTGTGCCCTAAGACACTCTTTCTTGGTCATCATATGCTCTGATTGTGATGCCCTTCCCTTTATCAATGGAATCTTCTGATATCTTTACCTGCTTGATGAGACTAAAAGAACAGATGTTCAAACCTGCACCTCCATCCACCAAGACCCTTTTGATTTTGCTTTTGTTCACAATGACCTCCAAGTGAAGTGCGTGATTGTGAGATGGTTGGGCAAGAAAATCTTGGTCAGAAAACATAAGGAGATTAGGTGTTATGATGTTTCCGACCATAGCTTGGAATTGTTCCACATCGAGGTCTGCGGGGACGGTAGATGAGGCTAATGCTTCCTCACGGATCTTTTTATGCCCTGATGAGATTTTTAACAACTCCATGATGGAGATGTGTGCTGGCGTTCTTTTGAGTTGGTCTACAACATTGTAGCTATACATAACGACTCTTGATGTAGGGACTCTATTTGGTTGGGATGGTCCTGCAATGGTGACTTTGCCGCCTCTTGTGGTGACTCCACAATCTTCAACATGGGTGCCTTTGATGGTGATGACCATGCAGTTTTCATTGAGGTTGGAAACAACTGTTTCGTATAAATGATTTACACTGCCTTTTCCTTTATCCTTGTTATTCCCTTTGTTGCCATGATTCGGCATCGGAATCGTGTAGATTTTAAGATCCTGATTCCCAGTAGGTGCTTCCACATTTATGATTCTTTTGTCGATGAGATCTTGGATGATGTTGTTGAGTCTCATACAATTGTTTGTGGTGTGGCCTTTGATTTTGTGAACTCACATAGTTGATTTTCATTGTACCAAGGAGGTTTGAAATCAGGTTCTTGATAATTCTCAAATGTAGGAGCTTGGATGAGTTTTTCGTCGATTAGATTTTTCATGATGTCCTCAAGTGGTTCCCCCAAAGTAGTGTATTTTCGTTTGGGATATGTTTTGCTTTGAGGTGGTCCTCTTTGGTCATTGAGGTTATTGATGGTGGGATTATTGGGTTGGTATGTTGTGTGATGAGTGTTTTGGCATTGTGGTTGGATTTGCGCTGCGGGTGTATTTTGAAGCGTGGACCACTAATGACCACCTTGGCATCGTGATACCATCATTAGTGATGTTCTTGTTTCTACGCCCAATATGCGAGGTTTATCATTATGGTGATGGTGGGCAATTTTTTTTTCTTGATATGGCGTTGATTCAATGGGTTGGGTTGCAAGGGCTCTTTCGATGCTAAGCGCCTTGGAGATCACTTGATCATAGGTGGTGATTCCCTGAACCTTGAGGTGGAATGACAAGCAGCTTTCAAGGTTAGTGATGATTGTGCAAACTTGTTGCTCTTCTGGCATGGTCCACTTGCTCCAATTGGCCTTGGATCGCCATCGTTGAAGAAATGAAGCAAAAGATTCATTTTTTCCTTATTTTAGAGTGTATAGTTCTTCGAGACTAACATCCATTGTAATGTTACATGCGTATTTTCTAATGAATTCATCTCTGATTTCCTGGAATGTTTTAATGCCTGAGGGTAAGAGAGAACCATTCTATAGCGTTGCCTGCCAAGCTCCTAGGGAATAGCCGCATCAGATAAGTATTGTCATATGCAACCTCCATACAATGAACCTGGAATTCCCTGATGTGATCTTTAGGGTTTCCTGTACCTCGATATTTGTCAAATTTAGGGATATCAAATCCCTTAGGGAATGGTTTCATGTCTAGGCTCCTATCGAATGGATAGGGACACAAGTTGCTTTGCGTTTTGGTTGTCCGCCCCGATTGAAGGTCAAGCACTTGTTGTGAGAGCAACCTGAGTTGTGTCGTCACATCACTTTGTAGATCAGGGGGTGGGATGAATGTGTTTTGGGGTGTTGCAATCGTGGTTTGGATGGATGGATTGGTTGGTGCATTGTTCAATGGTATCGGTATGTTGTGGCGGGCGAACTAGGCTTCTACTTGCTTTTGGATGAACAATGCTTGTTGTTACTCTTCTTGTTGTTGCGCTTGCTGTTGTTCCAACAACACTTGTTGTTGCGCTTGCTGTTGTTCCAACAACACTTGTTGTTGTGCTTGTTGTTGCACTTGTTGTTCTAACAATGCTTGTTTTTCTACTTGTTCTTGTTCCCACAACGCTTGTTGTTGGGCTACCAATTCTGCTACTTCTTGCTACTCTTGGTATTGCTTTAGTGCTTGCTGACATGCTTGCATTTGCGCTGCTTGTGCAAGAAGTTGTGCTTGAGCTTGCGCTTGTTGTGCTTGAGCTTGCACTTGCGCTTGCGCTGCTTGTTGTTGTAATAAAAGTTGTGCTTGAGTGACCCTTTGTGCTTGTAATGCTTGTGCGGCTTGGGCGGCTTGTTGTTGTTGCCGTTGCAATAAAGCTTGGGCTTGTTGTGCTTATTGCACTTGTAATGCGGCTTGTGTAGCTTTGGCAGCTTGCGCAGCTTGAGCGGCTTGTTGCACAGCTTTTTCTTTCTGCACTTGTTGATATCCTCTTTGAAAAGCGGCTTGTAATGCTGTGTCGAATTGGTTTGATGTGGTGAATGTTGGTGGTGGTGGGGGTGGTGGTGGGTTTGGTATGGTGGTAGATGATGATGTTGTGTTGATTATTTGGTTGGTGGATGGTGTTATTGTGTTGATTACGTGATTGGTGGATGGTGTTGTTGATGTGGTAAGTGGCGTCATTGATGTGATTGGCCCTTGAGAGACCATGCTTTGCAATGTTGTGGGGGTGTTTGATGATGTTACCATTGCTTGTGTGTTTTTCGTTTGTTTTTGTAATGTCAACAATAAGTTTTGAGCATTTGGAAAAATGTTTTGATTGATGGTTGGGATGTTGTTTTGATTGATACTCGGTAGAGGGGGAAGCCCTAAACCAAGGAGTGATGTAGATGACAATGGTGATGGTGGGAGAGGTGGAAATGTAAGGGGGGTGAATCCTTGTGAGAGTGTTGTGGTGTTGAAAATTCCCCCTGGTCCGAACATGTCTTCCTCCTCTTGTGAATTTGTGAGGAGGGGGATTTGAGGTGCTCCGTGAAAAGATGTTGATGATGGGTCATAATGTAAAGTGAGAGGAACATTTTTTTGTAATGGATTATGGGGGATGTTTTGTTCCAATGTGGTGTTTATGTCCAAGCTTTGATTATTAACAAGGGGATGTGATTGAAGAGCATTGAGAAATGTGTTTCCCTTGTTAACGTTGGGTTGAGTTGGAGCAAATGATGTTGTGATTTGCATGATATTTTCCATGACGTTTTGAGATGGGGGTGTAGATGAAATGGGGATGGTGGATGAGATTGGTGGAAAAGATGTCTCTACTATAGTGCTCACATAAAAATCCAGCGACGCTTATTTGCTGTTTTGCTAGTTCAAGCATGTACGAAGGGTTAAAGTCTCATCATGATGTTGATGATTCTATGGTTGTGGGATTTTGGAGCATTTTGTCATTTCTTCCACGAGACATTCAAAAAGTGGGGTCCTCTCCTTGGTTTTCTTCTTAGAAGTTTTGTGATGATGAGAGGTCAATGGATTGCTTGATTAGAGATTCATTTTATGCATTTGTTTGGCTAAAGGTCACTTAGGCGGGAGTTTCTTTAATGTGGGCTTCCATACTCTTCTTGTATTGAGATCTCGTTTGAACCATAAAACAAGGATCAATCATGAGAATATGGGAGATGAATCTCTTGATTCCTTAGTTAATCTCTATTTTATGTCCCAAAGTGAAAGTTTTAGGATGCTTTTAGGATCAAATGTGATGATGATATGATGGTGATGGTTAAAGATGGATGTTATGGATGTTTTTGGCTTTTGATAGATCTTGAATGAAATACTAGGCTTTGGATTTTTTTGATTGGTTTGATTTTTGGAATTTGAGATTTTGTCCTTGACCTTGATTTTGATTTTGATTTTGATTTTGAACAAAAGACCCTGAATGTTTGATAATGATCTAAAGGATAGTTGTGTTCAAGGATGGCGATTTGGATATTGTGAGGAGGATGCATCTACCCACACCTACAAAACAAGATGATTGTTTCACTAAGTATATGAAGAGTTATCTACATACACTAAGCTAGACAAGATGGTTGGATGACTTACGATAGGATATGCAAAAGGATGCATTTACACATTCCTAGCCAAAGGTGTTTTGATAAATGTTTTCAAGGACTTGGTCTCAATGATTTTGGTGTTTGCTTGATTTTGTCATAAAGCCTAGCACTTCAAGGATGATTTCAAGGTTTTTCAAAAGATGATTTGTGAAATGGATTTGATGTTTTGAAAGATGGATGAAAGAGGTTTGATTTGTTTTGATCCTTAGGTGAACCTAAAAAGACACTTTGTGTTTTCCTAGACCTAGGTATTGAAGAGCATGCATATGCTTCCTAAAGACCTTTGTAACCAAGAAATGATTTGAACATTTTGGATTTCCAATCAATGATTTGTGCTTTTGGGATTTGGAGTCTTCAACACACATGAAAGTTCATTTTGCTTATCTTTGTTTAATGGCTTTATTTTACCAAAAACACTCTCTTTGATTAAAGTTTCAAACTAAGATGTCCAATGTCTTAATTTCTTTAAACCCCACAAGATATTTTATGTGGAAATTCAATGAACTTAAGGCAAGGGTTTTCCTATTGTTTACTTAAGAAGACAAATTGAGGTATAATCCAATGCTTAGGAACCTCTAAGGATGTGAATCCTAAGGGAAAGCAATAGCATATGGATTGAGTCAATGATATTTGTCTTCAAGAGGGTTTGAAATTTTGAGAATCATGTTGAATGTTTGTTTTGCAAAATGTTTTCAAATACAACCTTGTGTTTTAAGCTTGAAGAACAAAATTACAAGCCCTATGGATGTGAATAATATTTGTTGGATTCCATGGACAGTCAATACATATCTCTAGCATATGGTTAGATGCTTGACTACTTGGGCTCCCTCCGGCTCATGCCTGCTCGTCAATCGAGGACGGCAAAGCATCAACACCCATGAAACTCCCATGGCATACTCATCTCTACTAGAAGACCATAGAGTGTGGGGCAGCAGGCGACCCGTTCTTACTTGACAATTAGATTAAAGTTTTGGAAAATTCAGCACATGGGTTCACAGTAAGGACTCCATTAAGTGGAGATTGACCCACATTCAACAAGAGTCCCCTTTCGGATCCATCTTGTCGGAGCCAACCGCTGATAATGGCGTTTAACCAATATCCACATTTATATCCTGGCTGGAAATACTCTTGGCTTTAGAGTGTTACCGGTTGAGTCGTTCCCTTGGGTGAGTACTTTTTCCCCAAGGCAGGCCCTCTAGGATAAACAAAAGTGAATGAAGAACAATATTCGTAACTCGATCAATCCTTGTAGGCAACAAGGAGAGAGAATATACGCAACAAAGCCCCCACTCACACTCACACAATAGTTTGTTCAATTTTAAGCCCAAATCGAAGTGTGGAGGTGATTGCTTTATCTCAACCCAAAGTCATGGAAAAGACCTTTTGATTCTCAAGATCGCTATAAAGCGCGAGAGAAGCGCATACGTCCTTTTCCAATGGCTTTAGTCTAAGTAAGCCCTCACAAACAAACAAAACTACACTTGTTCTTTTTAAACCCTCAAAGCAATGATGATTTCGTTTTAAAGCACCAAATGAAGTGTGAGAAATTGCCTTGTTCAATTGTTAATCCAATAAACCAAATCTAGTAAGTTGTGATCCTAAAGTTCATTTTAGCCTTTGCAAGAAATGAAAAAGGTTCTTTTTAAGCCCAATTGAAAACTAGTGTCCTAAGAAGGAGAAGGATGACAAATTCTTTGAAGAAGTGTTAAACAAACACTTAAGTGTTAAAAAACACTTTGATTAGATAAAATATCATCCCCATGCTCCTCTTTCTTTTGATTTCGATTTCCAACCTACAAAAGTGATCAAAATGTTAGATGAGATCAAAAGAAACAAAAGGATATAGGGGTTAGACAAACCATTTACCAAAACACCCTAAAACTTAGCCAAGTTATCATGTGTTTTTACTTTAAATGCAAATTTGAAAATTTTAACTAATTTATAGTTAAGAAACACCTACACCATTGGATAGCTTGTAAAATTCTACCCTATTTTAAAAAAAAAAGCATCAAAAAAGACCTACGTATGACCAAGATATGGTCATTTTAAAATTGACTCTAAAAACACTAAAATAGTGATCATATGCGGATTAATGAATAGTGCTGTCAAAAAACAGCGAAATTTCATAAAAAAACGTGTTAGATTTGAGGTATATGCCCTCCCTCTAGCGCCAATATGTGAACCATTTGAATCTAGACCTTGCACAAACACAATAAACATGCAAACAATTAGATCAAACACAAGGTTAGAAACAAATGATTCCTCAAGAAATCCATTTGAAATTTGCAAAAGATAAGAAATGAAAATGAAGAACACAAATAAAACAATTAAATCCTATCTAATGCAAGCAAACTCTTGATCTCTTGAGGGAGTTGGTGCCAATTTGATGTGGAAATTGGCCCTTTCCCAACTCCTTTTGCAAGCTTGATGATGAACGAATGAAGAAGAATGAGAAGAGAGTGATCCACTTGATGAAGACTTTGAATGTATGCTCCAAGCTAAAATCTGCAAAAAACCTAGCTATGATTCAATGAGATGGATGAGAATTGCTAAGTATTTTAGCATGGTAACTTTGCTTGAGATGTGGATGATCAAATGCATGGTGAAGCATTCTATTTATAGAATGTTGAAATGGAAACAAAGCCAAAATAGAGCAATGTGGGACAAAGATTTGGCCAATGGCAAAATGCCACTTGTCCAAATGTGATTAGATGAGGAATGAGCAAGTTTTGACAAATGTGCCAATAAATGCATTTTTGAATTTGAATTTTGAGAAAAGACATGTAAGAGGGGGAAAGAAAATTGCATTGAATGCCACTTGGCTCAAGGCAAGGACATGTAAGAAGAAGTAAATGCCTTGTTGGAAGGACTTGTAAGAGAGAGTAAATGACATGTTGGAAGGACATGTCATTCAAATTTTGAATTTGAAATAGAAGAATATTCCTCCAAAAGATGCTTTGTTGAGGGAAAATGAAGATTTAATAAATCAATAAATTGATTTATTTGTGCAAGTGGAGATATCTAGAGAATGCAAGTGGGTGAGATTAGTATTTAATCATGGTTAGATTAAATAAATGATGATTATGTTAGTTTAATGATGATTAGGTGAGTTGACTTATTTTGACTTAGATTTTTGGATTAATTTAAATCAAACAAGAGAGGAAATGATTTAATGAGTTTAATTAAATAAACATGTTTTGATTATTTAATTAAAGAGATTGAAGTAAGATTAAATAAGATTTTAATTTATTCAATTTAATAGATAGACTTTAGAGATTTAATTAAATAAAATTAATTATTTAATTAAAATAGGGATAATTAGATCGATGAATTGATTTAATTAACAAGGGAAAGTGACTTAATTAGACAAAAATAATTTATTTAATTAAGAGACGAATATTGATGAATTTAATCAGATAAGGGAATTTGATTAAATAGTTAGACCGAGGGATGATTTAGGAAAAAACGATGTTTGTAGATCAGAGTTAGATGCACAATGTCAACTTGTACATTTTATGTGTCACTTCAACACCAAAAATCTTCAACAGAACCTTGACATCAATTTTTTAGAGAATATTTAAACTTGTACCACCAAAACCCATTGGTTCCAATCACCTTTTGAACTACTTAACTGTTGGACTTCCAAAACAACAAATTTTGCAAAAGTTGCTAATGCAACATTTTACAATATTTGCACAAAACATGACCACTTAACTACAACCAACCCTAAAGGACTCAAATTACATTGTAAATGGTCTATTATGACCTTTTTACATCACACTTAGACTTAGCACACCAAAAACTTAACCTAAGACCATATTTACATAAGTTGACATGGTGCCCTAACACCATACACCTGGACAGAAAAAGGACTCAAGTCCCTTAAGTACCATGTTGCAACACAAAATTATGCTTGATCACATCAATTCTCTTGTCTCCAAAATCCTTTTCATCTGGTAATCTTTTCCAATGAGTTAGGTACTAAAGATTTGCATTGTTCTTTGCAGTAGTAAACTTTGTGCCACCTAGAAATTGCTCTAACTCCAACAACCTGCTAGATGGATGTTGTTTGACCTTTTCTTCATTTGGAAATGATGTTAAACCTACTTGAGCACTTGTTAACATACCTCTTCCAGCTTTACCATGAACTATCTTCTTTCTTACCTTTGTTGCATGCTTGAACTTACCCATATATCCTTGTAATTCACCTTTGATCTCTTCACTGTTTCCTTTTATCTCTTCCACCTGTTACGATGCATCTACATTTGTTGTTTCATCAAACCTATGAGCCTCTGCCATAACATGAATGAATTGGCCAATATCTCCTTTTGAAACCAAGGAGTGGAACACCTCCTTTACCTTCCTAGCAACATACTCTTCAAACTCATCTTGAATCTTCAAGATCAATTCATCCTTGACCTTCAACATATCAAGTTTGGACACCAACTCAACATCTTTTCCTTCCAACATCAAATCATTCTTCAAACCTACTATCTTAGCATCTTCATTTTTAGTGGTGGCTACAAACTCCTTATGTTTTTTTTACTCAAGCTTTATAAACTCTTTCTTACCTAACATTATCACTTTAGTTGCCTTAGTTTGTCCCTTATCATCTTCTATCAATGGAGTCAATGTAAAAGAAATTCCATCCTTTTCAATCTCATCGGTATTCTTCCTACCATCATATAATGCATGTCTATCAAACTACCATGGTCTATGTAGAAGCAAATGGCACACATCGATAGGCAATATATCACAAAGAATATCCACCAATATTAAACTCAACCCAAGCTTGCTTATTCACCAAAATAGATTGACTTTGATTCAACCAAGACACTTTATAAGGTGTTTCATGTGGTATATTTTCCAACCTAAGTTTGTCAACCATTTCTATAGACACCATTTTATCAGTACTTCCAGAGTCTATTGCAACTTTACATAACCTTCCATTGCATTTGCAAGTTGTCCTGAATAGTGTTCTCCTTTGTTGTGGCTCATCCTTGGAAGCTTTGAGGAGTGTTCTTTTGACCATTAAATATTCTCTAACTTCTAGAGCAGCAAGCTGATTAGGAGAGTTAACATTCTCACAATCTTCCTCTTGCACCAATTGAACTCTCTTATCGCCACTGGTTGAAGTAGAAGCTTGTTTCTATGGACACTTACATGCTTGATGACCAAACTGATTGCAATGACAACATCTCCCTGAAAATGTGCTTGAACCTCTACCTTGTCCACCAAATCTTCCTCTAAAGCCTCTAAATCCACCTCTTTGATCAGAAACTTGGTCTTTGCTTTTACTTGCATCTTCTTGGTCTTCATAGGACTGCCTTGAACCTCTTCCTCTACTAGTGCTTCCTCTGCCTCTTCCTTGCCTTTCTTTCCTTCTTTTAAACTTCTCTTTTGCCCTAGCAACCAACTGAAAGCACTCTTCAACCGTCCTAGGAGTAGCAAGACTCAATTCATCCTGAATTTGAAATCTCAAACCATTCATATACCTTGCTATCTTCTCATTTTCATCGTCAACATGACTAGCTTTAATGCTCAACTTGTGAAAATATTCAATGTAGGCCATGACATCCTTTTCCTTTTGCTTTAACTTTTGCAACTTCTTGAATGTCTAAATCGCATGATCACCTAGCAAGAATTGACTCTTAATCTTTGACACCATTCTATCCCATGAACTGATTTTTATTTTGTTTTTCTTCGCTCTTTCCTCTTGCACATAATTCCACCATGTTAGAGTAGGGCCTTTCAACTTAGTCTTAGAAAAATTTACCTTCTATTCTTCTACAACCTCCTTGTACTCAAAGTAATTGTCCAGTGCATCTATCCAATCCAACACTTCTTCTGCATCCAACTTTCCACTATACATTAGCAAATCTAAATTCACATCAGAAGCATCTCCCTTGACAACCTTCAGCATTTTCACCATCCTTCTCTCATCAGGGTCCAATTCCTCTTCATCATCTTGGACTCTTCCTCGAGGGTTTTCACTTTCACCCTCTTCCTCTTGGTCACTTTCCTCTTCAGTGACCTTTCCTCTTCTTTGTTTTGTCTCCAATGTTGCAATTCAAGCCATAACTGCTTCTTGTGACTCCTTCATCAACCTTATCTCTCTAACTATTATTGCACTAGACCTTTATGAGGCATCTTGTCTTTCAATCTACAACTTTTCTTTATACAAACTTCAACCTTTCTTCCTTGAAATAATCAAAACCTATGCTCTGATACCAATTGATGTAGAGCAGAGAGGATTTTGTCCAACAATCACAATTCAAATTATTTCAAACAATTCTTCAACCTTTAAGACCCTAATTTGGTGACTTCTCATAATTTCTCCATCTTTGCCTTGTAGCATTCCAAACGGTGTTTTCTAACCATATCTTGAAAAATAAACTTCAAAGCCACAAAATAACTAGCATTTCAAATACCCTTTTCCCTCTACTTTGACATATCAAATTTGTTCATATACTTGTTTCAGAACATACCCTCCTCAAATGGACTGCTACGTTGAAAAGAGGCTTAATTAGCCATGTTTTTCAAAGAATCTACCAACCTAACACGCTCTCAACCACAAATCTCTATTCCCTAACCTCAACTAGGTCACAAATAGCCAGAAAAAACAACTTTTACCAATTGAAACACTTTCTAGTTCACCAAACCCCAAAACCCTTATTTAGCCTGCCTTTTTAGGCTAGTTACAAGAGGGTTTATTGAAACTCTGTACTCCAAGACTCAAACCACTTTGAAAACACCCCAAAAACACCATTCTAGGTCTACACATGCTTCCTAAATCAACTCCCACACTTTATCAATGCATTTTAATCAAACTCCAACTCTTAGCCATCATACCGTGCTTGAAATATGAATGAAAATCAACTAGGGTGTCTCCATATCAACCCAAAACCTCCTTCCCTGCACCTACAAACCTACAAACATGAAATTAGACCCTAAATAACACCATTCCACCAAATTTTAGAGCATTTCATCAGTAGAATGGTCTCTTATGCCAATTTCACGCTTTCAAACCCTCAAAACAGGGTTTTACAGACCGTTTCTAGTAAAATGCCTCCAAAATCCTCCTACCTTGATGAAAATAATTCAAAAAAAATCCAAAATACTCTTATTACATGCCACCATAAGATTCAATGCATTTTAGAAAATAAACTCTTAGTACAAAACCGTACTGTAGCCTATAGCAACATAATTATACAAGAAAATGCAGGAAATGGAGTTTCCTTATTGCTTCAACACCAAAAATATTCAACAGAACGTTGACATCAAGTTTTTAGAGCATATTTAAACTTGTACCACCAAAACCCATCGGTTCCAACCACCTTTTGAACTACTTAACCGTTGGACTTCCAAAACAACAAATTTTGTAAAAGTTGCTAATGCAACATTTTACAACATTTGCAAAAAACATGACCACTTAACTACAACCAACCCTAAAGGACTCAAATTACATTGCAAATGGTCTATTATGACCTCATTGCATCACACTTAGACTCAACATACCAAAAAATTAACCTAAGACCATATTTACATAAGTTGACATGGTGCCCCTACAATAGTTATAATTCTAAGTCCTTCATTATCATAAGGAATTTTTTCATGTGATTTTGAATTAGTTTTCCTTTATTGACTCTAAAACAATGTGTTATTAATTGATTGAAATCACTATGCATTTAGTGGTATTGAAATTTTAAATGCATAGATATGTTTAAGCCAATACTTGGGCAAGGCCTTGCAATACAATAACAAATAAAGAATAACGAAGGGAAAGATCATATCCATTATAAACTATGAAAGACTATGAAGAATCATTTCCAATGGGATGTTATAAAGAGGATAAGCACTAGTTCATAAAAATATAGTATCCTTTGCTTTAAATGAAAATTTAAAACATTAGCATTTGTTTTTCCTTCTCAAACACTAGCTTTTTAAAATTCCTTTATCCTTTGATGGATGTCCATACCCTAGTTTGGCATAGATAGGGAAGATGCCAACAAAGGTTGTGAAATTTTCCTTTACAACTATCGATTGCATTTGTTTGAATTTTTTTAAAGCCTCTCCAATAAATCTATTTTGTGCATATACTACAATCATAGCATTCCTTGAGATCACATTTCTTTGAGGCATCTAGTCAAATAATTCACATCCCTTGTGTGTGATTCCACATTTTGTATACATGTATACTAGAGAATTTCCAACTACAACATTTGACAAAATTTATCTAGTCTTTATGCCTTGATGGATACCTATACGATGTTCCAAAGCTCTCATTTTGGCATGAGATAGGAGTGCACTTAAAAATATAAATTGATTAGGTTGGAGACCTATTTGTTGTAGATGGTGGAATAGTGGGACTAACTCACAAGGGTACTTATGTCTTCTATATGTTGTAGTAATCATATTGCATGAGAGATTATCTGATTATTTTATGTGATCAAACTCTTTACAAGCATCCACCAAACTTTTGCACTTCACATTAGAGTGACTATAAAAATATAGAACATTATTTTGCATTTTAAAATCTTATGTGTGTTATGAGTTAGGTTGTTGTAGGTATTCTTTACACTATGATGTAAATAATGAGTTTGGTTTGGCTTATGCATGAGAAATAGGTGATGACTATTGAAGGCCATATTCATGTCATTTATAAACTATGATAGACTATGAAGAATCAATTTTTAATCATCTATAATAAAAGTGATAAGCTCTAGTTCATAAAAATATAGTGTCCTTCACTTCAAACAAAAAATTTAAAAATCAACATTTGGTTTTCCTTCTCAAACACTTGCTTTGTTAAAATTCTTACTTCATGTGTGTATAAATACAAAGAATTATATTTTTTACAAGCCACTAGTTGGGATTTACTCATTTACTAAGTATATTACATTTATACATTTTGAAGAAGAAAGTGCAAATCAAATATATTCTTTCTACATTCTTTTGTCCCTTTTCCTTTTTTCCAACTTAGAGGATACAAACCATGAATCATGTGTGTTATCATATATATGATAATTTAGAAGATTGTTTCAAGGAAATATTTTATTTGAACTCCTTAATCTAAAAACAAAATGTAAAATATTGAACTTAAATATGTTTCTCTCTCAAATAATTTGCATTTCCTTTTCTTAAAACATTAAAAATAAATGGGATTAGAAAAAATTACAAGGTATCCATGTCCATATATGTTCATATGAGCAACAAGAAAGATTCCCAGACAAGAAAAACATATGCTTTTTAACCACTTGGAAACTTACACAATGGGGACAAGGTTTGATAAGGGGTGAAAAGGAAAAGCATTCACCTGGTGATTCCATTCTTGCCTTTTTAAAATCATAATAACCATAACCATTTTTCATTGTTTCATTTATTTGCTTTGTTTTTTATTCATCCATTCTCCTATCATATTTTCTCTTCCCACAATTGACGAATTCAACTTGAGGTATTAGGATTAAGCATACAAATACACATAGTTAAATACAAAGAAATTTAAATCCATTCATGGAAACTTTCCTTGACAAATAGTGAAAAAAATTCAAACAAATGCGTAATTTCTTAGCAATCATGGTTTATCATTATATAGTTTTCTTAGCACTAAGAGGTGGATCCTATAATATTATCTTATGCAAATCTTGTTAACATACATAAAGGGAATATGCAAAGGATGTTTCC
Source organism: Sequoia sempervirens (assembly GCA_007258455.2). Lineage (NCBI taxonomy): Eukaryota > Viridiplantae > Streptophyta > Pinopsida > Cupressales > Cupressaceae > Sequoia > Sequoia sempervirens. The sequence continues at coordinate 162,416 of VDFB02198218.1, read as the reverse complement.
TATTTCCTTATAGGGAATCAATGGACACCTCTTGAATTCTTAGAGAACAACAAATTACATCACATTTCTCTTGCAACACAAGTAGAAGTCTTGCAATATCGAATAAATTCTATGAATAATAACCATTTGTTTATAAACTGTTTCCCTTAAGTATTGGGAAACTTCAATTATGCCTCGACATTTAGGTGATCCCACATAAGTGGGTTACAATTGCATTCACAAAGAAAAAATGCTTGGACGCTAAAAAAATTTGGGTTTTAAGGGGTTTGCTCGAAGGGGGAGTGTTCACGCGAACTAAAAAAAGGGTTCACTCGAACACCCCCCTTCAAGCGAACCCGTTTTTCAAGGCATGTTCGCTCGAACCCCCTTTTAGCAAATTTTTTGTAATGAAACAAAGGGAAGTAGGGAAAAAAGGGGGGGGGTTCAAGTGAACCCCCTTCGCTCCAAGGGGTCTAGGGGGTTTGCTAGAAGGGGGGTGATGGAAGCCCTAAATTTTTTTGTGTTCCATCCCAAAATTCTACTAAATCTTGGTTTGAATCCATCCTAGGGGCTTAGGGTTTTGTTTATCATCTTTGTTATAAGGTTTTTGGTTACCTAAGATGCTTCCTAAATAACCCTCAAGCTTGTGTCCTTTCCAAAGCTCTAATTTGTCATTGACCTTCTATCACTCGTCCTTGGTCATGCTAAAACATCTTATGCCATTAGAGTTCGTGGAGTTACTAGTCCCTCATGTCTAGGTCCGAAATTCTTTTATTTTGTAAGGTTGATTGATTGACCTTATTCGGCCTTTACATCCTTTGAAAACAATATGTTTCATGTTCTTTAAGGCCTTTTCTACATTGTCCTAGGTGGTCTTCTTCTTAAAAACAACTTTCAAGCACGTGCTTAATTATCCCACCTTGTTTTGTCTACCGTTTCATTTATCGCTCATCATGGATAGGTTTAGAAATGTAAACTTACATCAAAAATGAGCGATATTTCTTTTGTTCCATGCATCGCGGATGGGTTTCCAATGTTGAGTATTAAATTAGCGATGTGTGATACATGTGTTCTATGTGTTATCGTTGGCTTCCTTCATATTGCTAACCGTCTGAGAGTCTTGTGAGCGAATTAGCGATACACAGTATATGTGCTTCTTTCATTATCACTGGGATTTCTTTTATCACTAATTGCTCATAAGTTTTATGATGACAATTAGCAATTTGCGATGGCCCTTGGTGCTCTTTGTATTCACTCCTATCACTCATTGCGGTTTCATTCCAATATTTGCATTTCAAAATAGCGATGAGTGATGGAGTTATTTGTGAAAACTTTCTTTCGTTGATTTTAATTTCTCCTATGAGTGATGCATCTTGTGCCTTTTATTTTCATGCAAGTGCACATGTCTTAATCTTGTTCCATTTCCTCATCTCCCATCACTGATGTGATCCAGAATTCAAAGCATAAATCAACGATACACGATGAGAGATGAATGTGATCGAGGATGAGCCCTAAACTCAACGATGGAGATCTCATCGCGTAGATATTCACATTGTTGATAAGACTTGTGGAAGGTGAAATGTATCAGCGATGAGCGATGACTAATAAATGAAGGATAATGTGGTAGCATCCTGAGGACATCATTTAAGGCAGAAAAGAAAGTAGTGAGTTAAGAGAAGAACCGTTGATGTTGTTTTAAAATAAAAAGATCAACAGCCTTGGTTTGAATATGAATGGCTAAATGTCAGTTCGCTTGTGCGAGATTTCTATCAAACATTAATGGTGACATGTTCCATTTCCCAGCCATTAAGAAGGAGACTAGCTTGTTTCTTGCACAATTGGAACTACTCAGTAGTGGAGAAGAAATCCAGAAGTTGAGGAAATAGTGTGGAGGACTCTAGCAAGCAATTGCAATAGCATTAATACCAGTTATTCACTCGGGTAAGCAAAGTGTTGTATCTCTTCCAATTAAAAATGCTAAATTGTGCTATTCTAAAAATTAGTGGGGAATTTGGGAGATAATTTTCTTATGGTTTACTCATTGAGTATCCTCTGTTAGGGTAATAAACATTGTGTGAGGTTTGGGGGTATTTTGTTCTATAAATTGTGTCTTGGGTTTTAAAGCTGGGGAGGTCTTTTTGATCAAGACAATTGTAAACCCTAGCCTTAGCACATTGCAAATATGAGTGACCCGAAGCCCAATGAGTCAAGTATTAGGCCAGAGAGGAAACCAAAGAAAAAGAGAGTTAAAAGGCTTAAAACCCAGGATGTTTCATCTATGGTTAAGCTAGAGCCACCTACAACACCTAACCCTATGCCAATTACCCCTACGGTGTCCTCAAGGTCCAGAAGTACAGAGAAGAATCAAGAGAAATTCATGGAAGAAGCCTCAAGAGAAGTAAAAGAGGGTGGGTCATGAATTGACAAGAGACCTACTGGCCAGGTTGTTGTAACAGGCAGGTTAATTGACAATGTTGGTGAAATTGGAGAGTTGGCACAACCTCAAGGTGGATGGAAATTGTTCTTATATGATTTTAATAGGAGGAATGTTAGTAAGCCGACATGTTATCTATTGGGGATTAAGCTTGGGAAGCTGGTGGTACCTAATGTATTTGTGGAGGTGGATGTAATGATGGAGTTAGCCAAGCATTATGACCCCACAGACAAAAGAATCAAGAGTGAAAATGGAAATGTCATCCTTGAGGTGATAAGGGATAATATTGTGGAGATATTTGAGTTGAATCCCAATTACACTATAAACATCAAGCATTTAGCTCTATATGGGGAATATGAGCACAACATATTTGCATACAGAAATACATTGCTTGTTTGGCATAAAAAGAGCAAGGAGATATTTCTTCCTAAATATATTAAGCCCTTTGAATGTGAAGAATTTGTGGATTATTTTAAGAACACATATTACTTCCTGAATCAGGTTCCAGTTCAAATCTTTGAGGCGAGGATAGCTCCTAACCTGTTGGTTATGGCAGTAGATAAACATGCTCATAACTAGAACAATGGTTTTGATTATGTCACTTTTGTAATAGTTCATTGATGATGAGGAATATCGTGTATCTTTTTTGCATGAGCTAGAGTTATTAGATGAGAAGAGACAAAATGCATTAGTCCACTTACAAGCATATTAGAATCCTCTCCATCATAGCTACAACAAAAGAGTTCGAGTTTGACATTTTTGATATTGGCGATTTGGTCCTAAATGAGAATCTGAAGAATCAAATGGATCAAGAGAAACCCAAAAATTTTGAGCCTATTTGATTGGGTCCTTACATCATAATTGCAACATATGGATCCAACACTTATCAACTTGCTACTCCTCAAGGTGAACCACTATCAGAGCCCATCAATAGCATGCATCTTCACAAGTACTATACCTAGCTTTTAGAGAATCCCATTAAAAAAAGTATAAAAGAAAAAAAAATCATTGCCTTGATGAAAACTTGGAAAACAAGCATCTCGGTGACAGCCAAAAAAATAGAAAAATCAAAAATAGTAAAGAGAAATAATATGTCCAATAGTGAAAACCACTTTGGTGTCGCTTTACATAAGTACCATGGTGAAAACCTAGCAAACAAACACCATGTGTAGTCAGTCTTTGCTCCATCTTCTACTATCCTTCTATCTAGTTTTTCACATCCATCCATGATCCCTCACACATATTCCACTCCATAATTAATCATGTCTTTCCCATCTGTTCATAATAAAGCTTACTCATCTTTTTCATGGCTTGAGAATTGTTGAAGTTTAACGTCTTTCACTTTCCATAACTATCCATAGTAAGTTTTTCCCATCCCCTTTGTCCATAATAAGCTAGTCATATACCTGATGGGGGAACTTCCTTCACTTACATCTCATAGGGGATCCTAGACATTGTTCAATAATCAAAACATTAGAAAATCCAAAAAAAGGTCAAAACATTAGAAAATCCAAAAATAAAAATCCAAAAAATCCAAAAATCCAAAAAAATTGGAAAACATAAAAAACTCCAAAAAATAATGTATGTGTCATTCTAAGTAGTTGAGCTATGGTGCCTCTACAAATTCACGTAGGAAAATCCATCATCAATGATCCCCTAAGGCTTAGGTTAGTCCCTTAGGTTTTTTTCATAACAATTTGTTAGTCCATCCATATCTATGATCCCTAATAAACTGTCCATGGTTAGAGTCAGTCGAACTACATTGTCTTTGTGCTTTACATAGGCAAGGAAATCATCGATGAGCCCTTGAGGCATTAGGTTAGTCCCTTGGGGTTTGTGATAACAAGGTCTCCATCTATCACGGTCATCACCTTGCAATAAAATGTCTCTTGCTAAGGTTGACATGTTGATCAAACATAAACAATAAATCATTGAATAAGAGAACTGAGCTTAACCAAATCATGAAACAACATATCAAGCTATCCAACTAGCCTCCAATCCAAATAGACCAAATGTCTAAAACATAGGTACCTACCTATCAAACATTGAACAATCCTCATCAACTATCAAATAGTCTTATACTAAATGTGCATTGTCGGGATTCCTGGTCTTATATAACGATGCATTTCTAAAACTAGTCTATCTAGAAGCCTATCACCAATCATATACAAGTTGTTTCACTCTTGAAACCAAACTCAATATCTTGTACAAGGTGTACCATTCCTGAAACCATATGATATCCTATCATTTGTCTTATATAGGATGTTGAATCATCGGGATCCCTAGTCTTATATGACATGCTTTCATTCCTGAAACTAGACACTATCATTATCCAGAATCTGATCATATAATTTGGAAAAATATCTAAATGGTTGTTGACTCTATTGGTCTTGTCTTATCTTTTTACTGATTTATCTTTGGTCATGTTTCTATGCCCCTCAAGGAGGTCCATAAGTGATGAGAGGAGCGATGATGGATCATGAGCTTTTTCTCTTTGATTTTTGTTTGTGGTTTGTCTTGGAAATATGATTGGGGCAAATAGGTTCCTTGTGTGTGCTTGAGGTTCCGCTTTGCATAATCAAAATATCCTAGGCAAGCTAAAGCTTATCTAGCGCTTTCTTCTGTCAAGATCAACATGCCTGGTGGTTACTTCCTCACATATTTCGACAAGGTTCTATGCTTATTAGTCTGCATCATGACACTCCTTGTTTTTCATGTATTTGTTTTGCAAGGGATAACATATTACACCTTGGTCTATGTCATATCTTGGTGTTTTGTATCCATTGCCATAATAAGTTATGTGATGATAATTATGCAATAAAATCATTGAAGCTTAGTCATTTATTAGCAAGATCTCAAGATAGCAATCCTAATTCATCCATTTCATTTTCCATCCTCACTAACTTCTTTCCACACTAACATCTCGTTCATCCAACCCTACACTTATCTTGATAGTGTATTGTAACACACAAAAACTGATCAATCTCCTGCATGACCACCTAAAAAATGATCATAGGGCCTCACTGTGGGACCTCTCTCATTGACTTGACATACTCTATTGCCCCTACTGGCTATCCCTATCGCTCGCCAAACTGTCTAAGCACTCTCTCTAATAGGTGTCTCTTGATTGCGGTGTAGAGCCAGTCAATTATGGTTCAGGGTCGGTCAATTATGACACAAACAAATGCGGGTTTCTAGATTCCTAGGGTTTCTGATAGATGCATCGTTTTAACTGATAATTGTAGTGTACTATCTGAAAATTATGGTGTTCTACTTTTTGGCCTAGAGTTGATGTTTTCTAAGTAGTTTTCCATTTTTGGAAATTTCCAAGTTTGATCATAAAACACAACAAACACTTGAAAAATAGATTTGGCTGATTTTGAATCTTTGAATTTGTGGTAGGTAAGTATTTGGCAAGTTTTCTTCCACAAAACTTGCTTGGACTTGGTTCACAAACAATAAGCAAGCACAACCTAGCTAGTAGTAATTGGGTTATCTACTAAAGTGGGCTTACCTCACCCTTTCAAGTGATGTTAAATCCGAGAAAAAGGAGTGGGTGAACCTAGAGTATACCAAGGTCATAGACCACCTTAACACCTCTTTCCTTGAAAGTATGAAATCCAAACAAGCAACCGTGCCACCTCAACTAAGAATCAAATGTGGTAAGTAACTTCAGGGTATGATCCACATCCCTTGCACCAACAATAGTAGATGGGAAAAATAGGTCTTAGGTTTCTAAAAAAAATGGTTCTTACTCGTGTGTGAACTCTAAAGAACACTATGGCCTAACAACGATGAAAGACCAAAGTCTCTAACCCATGTGTAGAATCACTTGCAATCACCCCACTAGGCTCAAATGGATTATGCTCACCTTTTAATTTTTTCACTTTTATATAGCATACTAGAGGTATATATGTTGGGGGTTCTTCTCAGGGGTGACACTCCACTTGCAAGCCCACCCTACTCAAAAACAAAAATGGAAGGCTTGTGCAATGGTCTTTCTCATCACCCAGGGATTAGACATAGCACAAGGGGAGAGGATACTTTAGCTAAACATGCCTTCGGTAATAACACATGCATGCAAGTGCACAAAACATGGAAGACATATGTTCTTTTAAAGCATCAATTCCAAATGTTCCTAATTTAGAAATCACAAACAGACTATAGAACCTTACAATAAATTGGATTACTAGTTTAGATCAAAAGGTCTTCTCCCAACAATTGCCACAAGCTGAAAATCAGATATTAGTAACCAAAAACCTCTGCCCTAATGAATGCAAAAATTAGAAAATGAAAATCTCATATTTATACCCTTCTTTTGCTATGATAATCAGATGCATTGTACAAAGGCTCAAATGCAGTGTTGTAATGCATTGCAAAAATCAATAGATGTGGTTTACAAAATAACGACTACAACATATAGAATGGCGACTATGGCATACTATCAGGCGATTGTGTTGTTCTAGGGCACAATTACGGTGCATAAACCTGTGACTATAGAAACAAAGAGATCTGACAAAAACAGTAAATCTGGTAATGGAAATGATGTAAGTAGACTGTTAGAATGTCAAAATAATAACCAACAACCAATAAAATGATCTAAAATAGCAATGATTGAATATTTTTGACTTTTTCAAGATAGCAGTCAGATGCATCATTCTAGGCGACAAATGCGGTGCAGAAGACCTCACATGCATCACGTTGTACAACGATTGTGGCATTTGAAGGATCAATTGTGGCGCTACACAAGATGATTGTGTCACACTCCTCAAAATCAAAATTTCTCAATTTTTTTGAAAAATCTAGATAGTTCATGACATGTTCACCAAATGTAGATCGAGGTAGAATTCAAGAATGAGCATGAATAAATGATAGCAACCACAAAACTATCTAATTCAAGCTAATAAAGACTCTAATCCAACAATGAAGCATAAATGGCAATAGAAATCCAAATAATGAAGCAATAAACCTCAATTCATATGCCAAATTTGATTCATCTCCATTGCTCTTCTCCATTCTTCTTTTTTTGTTCTCAGATTTGTAGTATGCAATGTATTTGATAAGCTTGATTTTGATCCAAGATAGCTAGATCTCAAGATAGCAAAACTTTAAAGATTGTGGTTAGTGTTGAAATGAAGGTGATGGCTTGCTTTTATAGAAATCCAAATTCAAATGAATGGTGAGGATTGAATGATAAGATATGACGATCAATGGATGAGACTAATTAAGAGGAAAAGAGATAAGGATGGGAAGATGGACCAAAACTCAAGAAATTAGTTGAGATTTAGGGCTTGACTAAGAAGAAACTAAATTAAATAATGATAGCAATTATTTAATTTAAGGGAGGAAAAATGAATAATTAAATAATTAAAAATAATATTTATTATAGAAGAAAAGTGTGGTGCTAAATATTAAATAATTAAAAAAAAATTATTTAATAAAAGGAGGGAAATGATAAATAATTAAATAATTAAAAACAATTGTTTAATTATAGAGGAACGTAAATGATGAATAATTAAATAAATAAAGATTTATTTAATTATGGAGGCAAAAAGATAATGAAGTTCATTAAATAATTAAAATAAATATTTAATTATAGAGGAAATGAAAATGAATAATTAAATAAATAAGAATTTATTTAATTACATTAGGGGGTGATCCCACAATAGTGGTTTACAATTTTTGGCCAAACTGGACACTGAAATTATTATTTTTTAACTAAATCTTCACTTTCAAACACCTCTAGCAGCTAAACCGTGAGGAATTTGAAGATGATGCAAACTAGAGTTTCATGACATTTTGTCTGTAGATTATAAATATATTTTTTTCAAAAATTTTGGAATCAGATTGCACTTCTTTTTCCATCTCCCTCGAAAACTAGTTTTTTTCATAAAACAATATTTTTAAAAAGTGACACTCACCATATAATGAATAACTTTTTTTCCATCAAGGATAAAATTCTAATTCTTTCGAATTTAGATTTGTAACTCTGATATCTAATGCTTCCACTTAGTTAGATAGTTTTTTATTGAATATTTTTTCTTTAATCAAGTTTCAAAGTCAAACCAATTACAATTCAGACATAGCGCGACCGTATAACGTGTAACTTTTTTTGTATGTATTGAAATTCAATTTTTTTTTGTTGGATCAAGGACTTCAATATCTAGTGTACTCATATTTTTCAATTTTTTTTTGATAACCTACTATTTTTCCACATGTACAGAACATAGAGCTTGATTTTTGGTGAAAAACTTATGTTTAATAAAACCAAAACATATTAAAATTATATTCGTTGGATAGCTCGTTCCAAGGACTACCTGATTCCAGTTGGGTCTGTGAAGTCTTCACCATTTTCATGTTCAAACTGAGCTCCGAAGTGCAAAAATTTTGATTTTTTTTGTGAACTGTTACCCAACTTTTCTCTATGGGCTCAATTAGGAAAAACGGATATCATGTGACAAAGGTTCGAGAGGTCAAATGGAGCATTCGCACAAGAGAAAAAGTCATGAATCTGATGCTAGGTTGTAGGGGTCTTAGCTTGGGGGGCCTACCTAGTTTAGGTTCGGCATGAAAATCCTCAGAGAGAAGAGTCGCCAAGACCCTGAAGATGTCTTGCCGACTAAAGGAGCTCTCGTTGAGGGGTTTTTCACCATTGGCATAAGGTTTCACCTTCGGCATGTGGTCTCAGCGACTAACAAGGGGTCTCAGCGATAGCAGGTTCGCTGAAGGATTCAGCCTTCAACATAATGTCTTTCCGAGAGCCAGATGTCTCCCCGACTTAAAGATATATCAGCGTAACAAGGGAATCAGAGGGAGGTCTAGGCGACTAGTGATGTCTCCCTGACAACAATAAGGTTTCGGCGTGAGATGTCTATCAGCACAAGGTCTCACCAACTTGGTGAAGTCTTAGCGATAAGGAATGTTATCGCCAAAGGTCTCCCCGACTTGTTCGTGGTTTTGGCCAAAGTTGGTGCCTTCGCCAGAATGTCTTGGCGAGGGCATTATGTCTCGCCGACAGGGAAGGGATGCTTTCGGCAAAGCAAGTGAGCTTCGCTACAAAGTCTCAGCGACTGAGGGATGTCTTGGCGACTGGCATGGACCTCGCCAAGAGAAATTCATTTCACCACAAGGTCCCACTGAATGCAGAAGGTCTCCCCGACACGTATAACATCGACACAGTTTCTAGCCATTGCTCAATGTCTTGCCGACATAGGTGGCCCCAGCGACAGAAATAGGAATCGGTATGGCCAGTGGACTTTGCCATGATGTCTTCCTGACCGATGGGAGTCTTGCCAAGGGAGATCTAGAGCTCAGTGGAATGAACGTCTCGGGGTAGCCTCTTCCTTTCGGTAAGATCTCTCACCGACACTCAAATGTCTTGTCGAATGGGATCTTGGGGCCTGAGACAAAGCGATCGGTTTTGCTAGAAGGTTTTCTTAACTCAGTGTTGTCTTGCCGACAAACGAGCAGCTCGGCGGAATGAAAAGACCTCGATGTGAGGTCTAGGTGAAGTCAAAGTGTCTCCCCGAAGAATGTAGCACTCGGTATAAGGAATGAAGATTGGCGAGATCTCTCGCCAACACCAAAGGTTTCGTCGAATCAAAAGGAGCTCGCCAAGAGGATGGAGGCTTCGCTATGAAGTCTTGGCGACCCAACAGAGTTTTGTCGAGGCGAGGTCAGCTGAGGAAGAGGTGTCATCATTGTGATGTCTCGGCGACTGGAGGGAGTCTCATCGAAATAGAGTGCTTTCGCTATAGAATGGGGAATTCAACATGATCTCTCAGCGAAGGAATTGTGTCTTGTTGATGGTTTTAGGGACATCGGTATGACTCTTCAGGCTCGACAGGAGCTCTCATCGATGGTTTCAAGCTATGCCGATGGTCACATGAAGGTATAATCGCATCGGGGAGACATGATTAGTGTCTCACCGACATACAATTAAGAAGGAGAAGCTTTTGACTGCCCAAAAATCTACATGGAGTGTGCTTGACCAATCAATAGGAGCCGAATATGAACCTTTGAAAATTCCACTGTTTGACTCCCCCTATGAATAAGATCAATAGAGTAGGCACGACGTGGATCGACCATGAGCTCAGGAGTGTTCAAACCGGCTCAGCCAAGGAAGTTCGAGAGGACACGAAGATAGAGGGATTAATGCGGCAAAAGATCTGAAGGCTTCCCCAGGGGCGAATTCACACAGACATGAACAGTAGGACACGTAGGGTGCAGCATTAACTACATGAAAAAATCTAAGAGCTGATCTTTCTGATAGATATTTTGTGAGCCCTAAGAGGCGACCTCACTCTTGTATATAAGGATTTTTTCCTTCTTGTAAAGGAGTTTCGATGTATGCTCTTCTAAAGTCTGTGACCCTTTTTGCAGTCCTCTCTCAGACTAGCAAGATTTTGTAACTCAATTTGGAACATAATATACAAAATCTACTTGGGTTACCATTGATGGCCATCTTTTTGCCTTTTGATTCCTGTGAAGTATTGTGCATTCTTTAGTGATTCATTGAGCTATTTAGTGAAATATTCTCTTTCCTTATAGATTTTGTTTCATGTCGTGCCTTTCTTTGCAGAAGTAGTATCATGTAGGTTACAAACTGTGTTTACTTAATCCTGCACATGATCTTCTAGTTTGTGAAAATGACTTTCCTTCTTAAAGGCATGTGCATGTCAAACCTAGTTGAATGTGTGATCTACAGGATCTTGTTGTGCAGTCTCATGGCTGTCATCAGTATTCAAGTGTAGCTCGAGTATCTCATTGTTCCAGTCACTTCGGTGCATCACCTTAGGGTTTATTTTTCATTTTTATGCATTATCTCTCTCCTTTTTCCTTCAAAAAATCAGTAGTTTTAGGTGACACCAAAGGAAGCCGGCCTTCTCCGGAGGTTGACCTCTGCTTACAAGAAACCCACATCTTTGGAGGTCTTCCAATGTTACACTGAGGTGTTGGACATCAGGTTCAACAAGGGTGCAATTTCAGGTGATAACATGAACAAGGTCAAAAATTAGGGAAAAGGGGGATTTTCTCAAACAAGGGGGGGTTCGAGCGAACCCCCTTCCCAAAAGGGGTTTTCATTTGCTTTTTGTTCGTGCATGCATTAAATGGGTTCACTCAAAACTTGGTTCGAGCGAACCCTTTTTTGGTTTGTTCGAACCAACTAGTTCGTTTGAACGCCCAAAATGAAAATTTTTGGCATGGGGTCATTTTTTACAAGTTTTCCTTCCTCATTCGAATTGTAAACCACTTTTGTGGGTTTACCCTAGGAAAAAGGATAATTAATGATGTGATTTAAATAAATTGATATTTATTTAAATTAATCAAAAGAGGAATAAAGATAAAGTGAATTAATTAAATAATTAAGACAGTTGTTACTTTGGATAAGGTATTTAGGCAAGAAGGTGAAGGTGAAGAACAACAAAGGTTTCACCAATTACTTACAAATATTAGAGATGTGCATCCAACAATCGATGACTAGAAATTATTGATGATAAGGAAAATTGCTTCATTGCATCAAATAGTTCGAGAAGAGTTTGATAACAATATCCATCTATTTGCAACAAATGATAATGTACATAACCATAACCAGAAAAATTATATTAATTAAGAAGACCGATTGCCTACATCATTGCAACTAAAAAAGGTAGTATTAATCCTGCAGGAGGTCAAAATGATGAATTAGATGTTGAATTATTAATTGTGAAGGATGCAAGAGTCATGTTAACATCTAATCTATGGATAGAAGCAAGCCTTGTAAATAGAGCTTTAGGATATATTTGAAGTATCATATACAAACCTAGAAGTGCCCCACCAGATCCACCAACATATATAATGATTGAATTTGATAATTACTCAAGATTTCCTTTTGAAAATGCAACTCCAAATATTATTCCAATTGCATTAATACATAGGGGATGCACACGTCAATTGCCATTATGATTAGCTTGGGCACTAAAAATCCACAAATCACAAGGATTGACTCTTTGTAATGTCCCCTTCTCAAGCCTGATCTTTTCAGTGACCGTTGGCCTATTCTGGAGACCCGTAGGCTAGTCAGAAGGTAAAATTAGGGTTTCCTATTTTGAAGGATGTTCTTGCTCGGAGTTGGTTGTTTGAATGGTGGATTCTTTATGGGTTTTCAGAAAGCTTCGCAGTGATATGTTCTTCTTGGCGTTCTGAGTATCTTCAGGAATTTACTATTTTTAGTAAATTTTATTTCTGGCAGTTTTCCAGTTGGGTTCGGCATGGTTGACTTCCTACTTCAGTTCGACCAGTTGGCTTGCTCATTTATGGCTTCGGGGCACAATTGGAGAGATAAGTTGAGCTATTTAATTAAATTCATGTTTTAATGTTATATTTTAACGTTGACCCCCTTGGCCTAGTCTATTGACTTCATGTTGTTTTGAAAAGTGGTCTTTGAGGGTGGCGCCTTCATTAAAGATTATTTTATAATTTATCAAGGTCAAATCAAGCCTTAAGTTTGGACGCATTTATTAATGTGTTGAATTTATTTAAAAAGTCAAGGTTGAGCTTTGAAGAAAGGGACGCCATCTTTTGAAGGGATTAGGGTTTGACTCTGAAGAGAAGGTTAGGGTTTCGAGAAGTCAACAGGAAATTATAAAGGAAGACTTTGATCCTCAATTCAGTATCTTTTGTCTATAGTATTGTTACTCTGTCAGAATGGTATTGGATCACTTCGAGGAATGAAGGCCTCCTAGCTCAGGCATTGCTTCTTGCTTGCAACACAACAACTAGTGGTGAATTAGTATAGTTTTGTGAGTTTCATTGGGATTTGTGCATTGTAATCAACATTGTAGCTATTTAGTTTTTGATTTTTCATATTAGAGGTTTTCTAGATATTGCATTTTAGCTACAGCAAATTTGTGTTTTTATTCGTAAATCAGAAAATACAAAAATATTGCTTCTGGGTATTGCATAAATCTATGTGTTTGTAAGGGGCGCTTCATTTCTCCAGTTTGTAGATTTTATTGTTGAGTATTGAATTTTTAAAAGGAAATCGCCCTTCTTGTTGGGCCGTACCATTTGATTTCCTTGGGAATTGTGCCATTAATTAATGTGAGCATTTTGAGTTCGTTTTCAGTGTTAATCTTAGGCGTCATCTTCTTGGAATCACATTGCATTTCATCTCATGAGATTTGATGAAGTTTTGAGCAAGTTGTGAGTGGATTTGTGAAATACAAGGCTGTTGTTCGTGCACAAGGAATTCTGGACTGCCATAAAGTAGATTTTGAGGTTGGTCTGTTTAGTGCAATTTCAGATCCAAGCTTCATTCATTCAGTAAATAAAACTCCTATATATTGTTGCCACTCTATTTATCTGTTGATTCACATTGACAGCAAGTTATTAACTTATTAGTGTAAGCTGGCAATAGTACTAACAGTAATGGTAATCTTGCTTATCATAATTTGTAATACTCACCTTTTTGTTCAGTAATTGCAACAGTATTTCCTTTACCTCCGCCCTATGGTAGCTCCTTTCCCACTCTGGGATAGAAAGCACATTTTGGGTGTTGAGTATTTTCAGCATTACAGTTATTTCTTTCAAGCATTGTAATTTGTAATACTCCGCCATATGGTCACCTCAACTCCATACTGGATTGGGTAGCACATACTTGGTGTCGAGTTCCCTTTTAGTACTTAGTGTAGAAGACCCTCTGACCATATGCTTGCCATCATCGGTGCCATTCTTGGTTAGAGTTCCTGCATAAGCATTTTGATTTAGATCCTCTGACCAATGCTCACACCTTGCCCACATCGGGATCTTGGTGGGCATTTTGGTTAGAGTTGCTTCAGCAACGTTTTGGTTTAGTTGCTAACCTTAACAGGTGCATTGGTTGATAAATTGTAATTTGAAAAAACGAAAAAATTGGCTCAGAATATTTCACTCTTTCCAAGGCAACAATTGATATAGGACCGAAAGAAAGAATAGGATTAACATTTGTTGCTATTTTATGTGTTAAATCCTTGGATGGACTCAAAATCTCACCACCATTTTCATACGATTGTTATGAAAAAAATGAAAATAGGGAAGCAACTCGCAAAAGGAGAGCTAAGGAAGAAAGACTCAAATCTTTGAAGCACAATAATTTTATGTAATGTATACATTATTGGATATCATTCTTCTATTAAATTTTACTGATATAGCATGCTGATTATTTTTGATTTTAAAATGTGAAATGTCTCATTCAATATTTGCAAAGGATAAAAATACTTTTCTCAGACACAATAAAAACATGCTAAAGTAATATTTTACATGCCACACTACGAATGCTACTAGCTTAGATATCTTAAAGAAATCTATCTAAAATACGTTGAGAGATATCAATCTCGAGATGCCTATCTATTCTTAAAAAAATTAAACTATAGGTGCTCTCGACATATTTTAGATAGATGTATTTAACATATCTAAGCTAGTTTAATTAATGGACGAATATGACTTTAAGAAATAATTAAATAATTAAAATTATTTAATTATGAATTAATTAATTAATTATAATATTTAACTAATGTTAAAAAAATATTAGACTTATTAAATAAATAATCAAGATCTATTTAATTAATGTTAGAAAAATGATCAAAATGATTAATTAAATATAATTTATTTAATTAACATTATAAGTATACATAATAGAGTGATGATGGAAAAAAAACAAAAGTGTGTTTTATGTGTCTACAATAGAAGTTTGAATTTGTAATAATGAGAAGAGAAAAGGAAAAGAATGAAACAATGCTTTAGAAGATATAGTGTTGAGAAATAAAGTCGAAATACTTCAAGAGTAATTTGTATAAATATATGTTAAAAAAATAATTTATTTCTCAAATAAGGATTATTATATTATTAAAACTGTGTTTGCAAAATTAACAATAAAATATAAAGTGGCAAACAATATCAAACAATATTTTCATAAAAAAATATTTTTGAGAAAATATACACATGAGAAATAGGAGAGGCTCATCATACACTAACACTTTTTACTCTTATAGCACTCCAACAACACCCATGTACTTGTAATCAATCTCATAAAGCTACTATCTCGTGCTCTCAATATATAGACACAAAGAGAGGATAAAACCATAAATGATTTTACAAAACCATAAATATAAAACCATGTTATCATGCAACGACCTCACACCTACCTTGGAGAGCATATTTTAAAAATAACAAATACGTCAAAGAATTCACATGAGAATAATCATTTGGCCCACTTCAATAGGAAATATAATTGTAAGAGCATCTTAGGTAATTGACTCCCAAGGTGTAGCACTCCAAAATGTAATAACTAACTCATGTGAAACTTGTCTTATCATACAAGATTCCCACTCCTCAATACTAGTGCTTAGAATTTAGAATATGTATTTAATGATCATTATTGTGCTTTACCTTCTTCATGAATTCATATAAGTAAATATCAAGATTTCAAAAAAATATAAATTACAAAATAATATTCAATTCCACATTCCAAGAGTATTGGAGATACATGAATAATACATAAAAAATCAAAGTAAATGGTACTCTAATCTTAATATATACTTGTAACATCCACCTTATATTAATTGGAAAAAATTGAAACCATAATTTAAGTTTTTTTAGAAATAAAAATAAAATAAATTAAAATTGTAACTCAAGTATGTCTATTTGAACTCACGCCTTGGCCAACTCAAACAATACATACATTTATATCTGTCTAATTATGGTTTATCCATACTTCAATTGTTAAGAGATTTAATTGTACAAAACAAAGGGAATATTGATTACTATATCATACTATTTAATCTTTTGGGCTCCATATTTTCTATATTAACTCTGGTCAAAGAGAGTAGACTAAAATGGACAATTAATGTAAATGCATTGGTGGTAAATTAGTGTCCATTTAATGTGACACCCCACCATGACATATAATTTTATTTGAGGTCAACATTTAATAAAAAAAATCAAAATATTTCATTAAAATTTTCTAACTATTTATATAAGCATCTCTTATCGTACCTTATTTGTTTAATGGAATCACACCTTGGCCAACTTGTACAAGACATACATTTATATCGGTCTAATTATTGTTTATCCATACTTCAACTGTTAGGAGATTTAATTGTACCAAACAAAGGGAATGTTGATTACTATACCATACTATTTAATCTTTTGGGCTCCAAATTTTCTATATGAATTCTTGTCAAAGAGAGTACAATAAAATGAACCAGTAATACAAATGTATCGTGGCGAATTGGTATCCATTTCATATGGCACCCCACCATGACATATAATCTTAATTGAAGGTAATATTTAAAATAAAATTTAAAAATATGTCATTAAAAACTTCCAATTATTTATATAAACATCCCTTAATGTACCATATTTGCTTAATAATACAAAAATAATAATTTCAAATAAACACAAAATACTTTCTTAATTTTACTAAAGAAACTATTTTAAAAACACTTTGCTCTTTTAAATTGAAAGAATTAATTATCAATATTTAAAATATGTAATTTACAATTATATAAACGAAAACAATTTAATATTGAAAATGCAAAAACATAATTAATATATTCCCATTTTATGGCTCTTATATGTATCCCAATATATAATCATAATGTAATGATGATCTCAATGTATAATCTTAACGTAATGACTCCTATCATCGACAAAATCCAAAACTGAGCATAAAAAATATTTAGGAAGTGCTAAGATTCTCAAATGAGATTTTTGTTGTACATAAGAAATAAAATATTATTTTAGTATTTTGTTGGAATATATTTATTTTAAGCTTAGCATGACGCATATACATATACACCTTTCTTATATTTATCTGTTCCGATTTAAGAGTGAAACTGATAACCGACTCAGCAGCTCTCTTTATCGGATAGGAGGATATCTCTAACTATGTACGTCCATGTCAGTCTTATTTTGCAACGACATTCTACGCCTGGAAACGAACACCTACTCATTCAATAGGGGAAATCACAATCTTTCCTCTCGCTCGTTCGCTCTCCTGGTGTTTGAATGCTTCCACAACATCAGAAAAAGCATACGGGCTCTTTGGGTCGATTACAGGTTTCAGTTTTCCGCTCTCTATGTAATTGCCGAGCCTTTCCAGATTGCTGCCTTGGGGTTTCACAAGCAAGTTCACTGCTTTCGGATGCGGAGGAAATGATGCAATGTCCACAATCTTACCCTCCTCCTTTACAACTACATGAGACTTGAACGATTCCCCTGTAAACAAAAAAAATTCAGAACCTTTCTTCAAAATCCTCTACGATTCAACCAAACAAAAATATTAGTGGGAAGGAAAGGAACAAATTGTAGATTCACCTATGGTGTCGAAAACAAAATCAAATTTCTCAACTACTTGCTCGTAGCTCTGCTTGGTATAGACCACCACCAGATCTGCCCCCAGGCTTTTCACAAACTCCACTTTCCCCGTGCTGCAAGTCGAAACAATTTTAGAAGCTTCGAAAACATGCTTTGCCAACTGGATCGCCAGGCTGCCCACGCCGCCCGCGCCTCCCACAATAAACACGCTCTGTCCCTTCTGAAAATCAACGGTGTCGAATGCCTGCAGCGCGGTTAAGAGCGCAAGCGGCAAACTGGCGGCTTCCTCAAAAGATAAATTGCTGGGCTTCAAAGCCAACAGATGCTCTTCCGCCACCGTGAACTCTGCCAGAGTGCCCACCTGCTTAGGGTTTCCCGCCGTGAAATCTTGAATGTCGCCGTAAACCTCGTCGCCCTTCTTAAACTTCGACACGCCGTCACCCACCTCGTCAACGACTCCTGCTAAGTCACACCCCGGTACCATCTGTGAACCAGACCCCAAACAAAAAGGGAAAAATTTATGTACTTTTAATTAATGAAATCCAAAGCAAAAATTTAAACCATAAACAAACGAGGTTTTGGTCCAGCATACAGGAAACGGGGCATCGGCAGTGCGGAAGATGCCATATTGGCGTATCTTGTAATCCACGGGATTGAGAGCAGCTGCACGAACTTTAATCAAAACTTGGCCAGGCCCTGCAGTTGGAACTTGGATTTCCCCAAATTGCAGAACGTCGACAGATCCATACTCCTTGTAGAACCACGCCTTCACCATTTTTACTCACAACAGCTGATCTGGTTGCTCACCCAACGCACTATGCAGACTGGTATGAAGTAAAGGATCTAGTGGGCCCTATATATTACGTTCTCTCTACCGACCTTGGCGTAAGCTGTGATGACATTGCAACGGCAAAAATTAACAGAAGTACGAGAAAAATGAGGGAAGGAACTTCTGGAAGGTTCTTCTCAGCATAGAAAGGAGTGAGTTCGATCGATCGCATTATAGGAGTCGTCCACATTCGTTGAACCTTGTTTGGGCGGTGAGGTCGTTCCTATCTACAACTTCTGTGAGTGCGAGAAATGCCTAAAATTTCTACTTGAAATTATGAGCTAAGGGCGTTTCCCTAGCCAACTCTAAGGGCAAGTCTGCTACGCGCAACTTAATGTATTCAAGTTTTGTTTAGTAGGGCAGACTACTTCTGCGAGTTTGAAATTATGAGCTAAGGGCATTTCCCTAGCCAACTTTGAGGGCAAGTCTGTTACACGCAACTTAATGTATTCAAGTTTTGTTTAGTAGGGCAGACTACTTCTACGAGTTTGAATTTCATAATATATGATTTTAAAAATTTCTAAATTTTGTACAGCAGTTTACTTGTCAACTCATCTGCTTACAAAAATTATTTTTAGGGTGACATCATCAAATATGATGCCACATCAGCATGTTTTTTGTAAAATTGCATTGAGCCCATAGTAGGGCATGGGTACCTGAACATGTTTGACTAACGTGGCATCACATGATTTGTCAGATACTGTACTTTTTGGAAAAAAATGTTCTACAAGTGGATTTATCTACTTCTATCCCTACTACTAGTCCTTGCCCTACTATTGGCCCTACCAAATGCAACTTATATAAGCATGGATAACAAGGGGATCAATCCAAACCATCTAGGTAGGTATAAGTGTGGAGGGAATAGAAATACACGCAATAGTATGAACTAGCCATACTTTCTCTAGGTACTTGTAGATTTGTCTCTTTCTCTCTCATCTTTGGTTAGAAGAAATTCAAAAAACAAGTTAGGATTTACAGAAAAATTATACAATAATTTTGGAATTATATAATGTTGTGAAATTTGGTGATATTAAAGTATATTAATTTGCACAATTTGAGGTTTTTTATTCTAATCGATTGTTTGTTTTGTATAATTTATTTGTGTCTTTGTGTCATCTTCATTCTTTATTTCTACCACAATTTGTTTTTATCTACTTTACTTAATTTTTCATTTGTCAATCACCCAAATCTTATTAAATTGTAAGATATTAAGTATCCCCACACATTTGATACAAATTCCTTTGTGAACCTTACCACATCCTTTCCTTTATTCTTGCATATTCATTGAACCACTTGTGTGCCTTATCCTTAAACCTCTATATATCTTTTCATCCGTTTTTTTTTTCCCTCTTTTCCTTCTCTTAGAGAAAATATTCAAGCATAATCCCTTCTATTCATGGTACATATGTTGATACGTGTTGAAAATGTGTTTTCAAGCAAGTGGGTATACCTTGGAGTTGTAATACTCTTCTTTTTTTAAATACTTCTTTGTTAATCCATTGGTCTTCATTGGCCAACATTAGGCATGTGTGGAACTTAGATGCCCAACCCACTCAACAAAGTAGTTGGATTGCTTGGTGGAATAGAGTCATTAGGTGTGCTTCTCACTTCCTTCACATTTATGGATGTCAGTTGGTCATATTATAGTGTTATGCGTATGAGGCCACAACCTCAAAGCTTTGCAGGGCTACTGCAATTCTTAAAGTCAATCCCTTTTCCCCTACATTGCATGTTAGAGTGTCCAACCTTTACCATCACAAGTAGATTGTTGATAACCATTTAGCCAAAGACACTCAAATCAAAGCTAGGTTGCACTAGCTTATGGTTGGGGATAGAGCTTCCAAGGAATTCTTTCAAACTCTTAGAGCTCGCCATACTTCACATGGAATCAAATAGATCAAAGAAAGGAAAAAATTTCTTAATGAGCTTCCTAATATCTTACAAGCTATTGTCAAACATTATAAGCAATTTTTCACTATGTAACAAAATTCTCTTGTACACAACCTTGTCTTACAAGAGTGCCTCAACATTGTTCTATGTCAGCTTTCCTCCACTCAACAAACCTTTTTTGATAAATTTTTCTCCATTGTTGACCTCAAGGAGGTTATTCATACCATGGCCAATAACAAGGCTCTTGATTGTGAAGGCTTCCCTTGTGAATTTTATAAGGCCCTTTGGGATTGTGTTGGTGAGGACTTGCACAAAGTTTATCTTGAAGCCTTCCATTCCAAATCATTAGAAAAAGTAATCAACAAAGGGAATATTAAATTCATACCTAAGTCTGAAGACCCAAATGATATTTGTAACAAGAGACCTATCACCTTCCTCAATGTCAGTTATAAGATCATTTCCAAAGCCTTGGCTCTAAAATTATGGCATCTCCTTTCTCAAATTTAAATTATTTGTTCCTCAAAACTGATTTTGTTAAGGTCTATGACCGCATTATTTATGGACCTTTATCCTAGCCATGCTACAAGATCTGGGATTTGACCCTTGCTTCATGCAATCACTTACCATGCTCTTTGAAGATGCCTCTTCTTGCATTACTATTAATGGTCATCAATCCAATGCCTTTGGTATTTATAATCTATTCAACAAGGTTTTCCCTTGGCTTCAACTCTTTATTTGCTTGTTGTTGAGGGATTTGATTACCTTTCGATGCACTTGGTGTCTCAACAGTTCGTTAAAGGTATATCTCTACCCAATTCCTTAGCTCAACTTGTTTATGGCCACTTTGTGGATAATTCTTTTCTCACTCTCCGACAAGAAGAGAAAAATATCAAATAGGCCCTTACATGCTTGGATGTTTTTTGTAAAGCCTCTAGATCTATCATTCAATGACATAAGACACAATGCTATAGAAAATCCTTCATCCTCATGCCTTCTTGGCTCAACTCCTAAGGTTGGAAACGGATTGGTCATTAAGAAGTTTTCATAGTTTTGAGTATTCCTCTTTCCTTCTAGGCATCCTTGTGGCAAGTTGTTCACAACAAAAAAGTAAAGAAGTTGGCTTACTAGGTCACCAAACTCCTCTTTCTAGCTAGGAATCTTTAGGTTTGTTTTAAGATTCTTGTAGCCACTCATGGTTATTATTCTTCATGCTAGGTTCCTTCTCTGGGTTCCTGCATGAAAATGGACAAGCTTCTTTAAAGAATCACAAGGGATTTCAACTTGGTGGTTTGGGAATTTATTGCATCCCCCATAATTGGGAAGATTGGGGCTATTATCTGCCAATGTTAAGGTGTGGCTCTTTGCATTAAGTGGATTATTTGTGCCTTTCAAGGTGATAAAGAATAGAAAATCCTATTGCAGCATTGCATCTCTTTCGGTCATCCTATTGGATGGTCCACTTGGAAGGGTATTGGGCTTCAAACCCTTCTTACTATGATTTTTTTTATAGATCCAAGGGACCTTTGTGATAAAAAGTATTTGGAGCACTTGGGAAGCCATGAAAACTTGGCTTCTCTAAAATGGTTATGGATTATGTGATAACTTCTTTCCATTAATCAAAAAGATATCTGATGGCCCCCCATTACAAGGTCACGATTTCTCTTTAGTGAAATTTCCTTGGGTTTGTGCCTTGAGTTTTCATAAGAAAGGAGATAGAACTATGCAAGACCTTTTATCTAAATCTTCCATGACTATTCTATCACGAAACAAAGCTAAATCCAAGTTTCACCTTTCTCATCAAGATCATAAGACTTTTGTATAGTTATAGGGGTCATTTTAGTTGATATGACTTCTTGAAAACCTTGGTGGAAAGATTGAAAGTGGTTCCCAAACACCACTTTCCAAAATTACAAACCATTGTAAGAATACCTTTGGATCTTTCCTCACTTTCTCATGGTTCCCACTTTGAATCAATGGTGATATTTACAATCATTAGTTTCTATTTAGCATTGCAAATCTACACTATTTGATTAGTAATTCAAAAACCTAAATTGATCCACTTTGCTTAGTGTATTCTTTTCCAAGGCCTTTGTGTTGGCTCTAGGTTATCCCATTTAGGAATCCTCAACCCTCATTGCTCATTTTGTGAGCAATTGGAGTCTCTTAAACACATTTTCTAGTTTTAACCTAGAGCAAGTATAATGTTTGGACCTAGATTCATGATTTTTCAATCCCTTTAGGTAAAAACCTTGTTCATGGCATGTGTTTCTTTTAGGGGATTGGTCTCACATACCTCACAATTTCAAATAGATCTAGAATGATATTAGGATGGAGATTCTATTGAACATATGGAAAGGTAGAAATTCAAGTATTTTTGTCAATTATTTTGTTGATCATTATGTTTCACTTTATACTAAGCAATAGTTTATGTCAATATTTTACTATAAATTCAAGTGCAAGCTAACAAATTTTGTGCTTGAGGTGGCCCATTTATAGGTGCTCCTTGACCACTAGTACAATTCCCCTTTTATGGTTTTTCCTTTATGGATGTAGCCTCTTTGCTTGAGTTAATTGGGAGATTTGTTCCTAAGATTCTTTGATGTAGGAGCATCTGGGCGAACTGGTAATCAACATCAACCAAAAAAATAAGTATTTTCTTTTCATGTTTAATTTTTTTATTTTGGTGTAGGTTGGAGCTTCAAGAGCATATTTTGGAGTATTTGAAGGACCAAATATTCTTTTACCAATACTAGGACTTCATTTTAATAAAAAAAAGCAAAGGTAAACAATGTTTTTAATGGAAAAGATAGTGATTTTCAGAATAATAATAAAAGGATCTTTAACTACCAAAGGATCACGACTTGGTTAAGTATTTTATTCATTTTCCAAAGGCATCTACAACAGAATTTTTTTTGATATGGCGAGGAAACATTAAAAACATATTTTGGAAGCAAAACAATGTCTTTATTTCATTCTTTGTGAAGGAATTTCAAAGGTCAAATTGTGGGAAATGAAAGAGCTTATTTGGGAGCCAATTTTTGGTGCTTTAAAGGGTGAAAGAATATATTAAAATATAGACTTTAATGGTGTAAGAAGGTAACAATGAACAACAAGGTTGGAGAGAGAACTTGCAGGTTGCTCGTGATAGTTGCATAGGAAAGAGTGCAGAGAAATAGAAGAGAAGAAGAAAGTTGTAGGTGTATTTTATGCGTTCAAGGCAGCCATGAGAGCTGTAGTATGAAGGGAAAAATTATATTTACAAAGAGGAGTGAAGCCAAGAAATTTGAAGGAAAAACAATTTGAAGATTTGAAGGCATGAAGTTCCTAGAAACCCTTGTAAATTTATGAATTTTATTTCATGTTAAAATCCTCACTATATGTAATTGTTCTTGGAGAGTTTTCAGGTATGAAAATTGAAATAAAGATATGTTTTGGATAATTTTTCCATTTATATGTTAATGTATATTGGATGACATGTTAAGGCTACAAGATTGGGTAGTTTGATAAGACCCCCCAATCTTGACTGCATCAATTGGTATCAGAGTAGGTATGATACTAGAATGTGTGTGGGAAGAAGGATTTCAGATTTGAGAGAGATAGGATTTGATGAGATATGATTATGTGTTGTGTGTAATTGATTTGGGTTATCCTCCAATAGAGATAAGGCTAGGTAGAAGGTGTACAAACATCCTCCATTGTGTGAAAGTGGGTAGAGGGGGTTTTGAGAGGTACATCTTCTAGAATATTTATTGGGTAGAGGATAGTTACGGTTTTGTGTAAGTTTTTTTGCAAATTGTGAGTGGATTGCAAGTGTTTGTAGAAATTTCAAGGAAGAAGAGCATGAGGTTGGCCTTGGGTAGGGCTGCAAAAATTTATTTTATTGAGAAGAGAGAAAGAATTTTAGAGGAAGAGTATTGGGCTAATTGGAATAAGTGTGCAAAAATATCAAGGAGATTAAATGTCTTAGAGGAAAATATTATGAAAGGAAAGAGGAAAGATAAAGAAAAGAAGATGGGAGAAGTTGAATCCTATATTTTTTCTAATATGTTTTCATGTGTAGGTAGAAGAAAAGATGAATAAAAGAGTCTAATAGATAGTAATGAAGACGAAAACATCTTGAAAGATGAAGGAAAGAATAAGGTTGCAACGAAGGCATATCATCAGGAAGGCATGAAGAAAGAAGAAGAAAAGAATGAGCAAGAGGATTCAAGTGTAGCAATGATGATGGTAGAAGAGAATGAAGATGAATCTATAATGGATGTGATTGCAGTGATGGAATGTGAAAAGATTTAAAATGGTGAAGACAAAGATGACTTAATGTTGCAGATTTTAGCAGTAGAATAAGAGTGGCTTTGTAAGCTTGCTAATTGATTTATGAAAATTTTGATTTCATTTGTGATTATTCTTCCATAGTGAGAGTAGAGGAGGATGTTGTTGTAGAGGATAAAGTTGCAATTGGAAAGTTGTGTGTAGATGTTGCATCTTTGCATACAAAATTTGTGAAGGAATATTGTAGGTGATGTTTGGTGGACGTGGTCGGTTAGAGGTGGGTTTGAACCCACAATGAAGGAGAAAAGAGTGCAGAGTATTTGGTGGAGGAGGTCGGGCTTTAGTGGACATGAGTCCACAAGAGGAGGAAGGAACAAAGCATAGTGTTGTCAAAGGGAGATGGTGTGTGTTCTAGAGAAGTGTTGGAAAAGAAGAAGGAAGAAAAAATTAGTAGGGTACCTATGAAAGCATTGGAGTATGCTTCAAATATTTTACTATTTGAAAGGGTGTTC
Organism: Sequoia sempervirens; assembly: GCA_007258455.2. Taxonomy (NCBI): domain Eukaryota; kingdom Viridiplantae; phylum Streptophyta; class Pinopsida; order Cupressales; family Cupressaceae; genus Sequoia; species Sequoia sempervirens. Next base: position 137,167 of record VDFB02198218.1, on the reverse strand, counting down.
AAACACTCAACTCCACCATTGTGAGCCCATTCTCACAATCTTCCTACCTAACGTGTCTGATGTAGGAGCATCTGGGTGAACTGACAATCATCATCAACCAAAAAAATAAGTATTTTCTTTTGATGTTTAATTTTTTTTTATTTTGGTGCAGGTTGGAGCTTCAAGAGAATATTTTGGAGTGTTTGAAGGATCAAATATTCTTTTACCAATACTAGGACTTCATTTTTAAAAAAAAGTAGAGGTAAACAATGTTTTTGATGGAAAAGATGGTGATTTTCAAAAAAATAATAAAAGGCTCTTTAACTACCAAAGGAGCACGACTTCGTTAAGTATTTTATTCATTTTCCAAGGGCATATATAGCAGAAAAATGTTTTATATGGTGAGGACACATTAAAAACACATTTTTGGAATTAAAACAATGTCTTTATTTCATTATGTGGAGGAATTTCAAAGTTCAAATTGTGGGAAATGAAAGAGCTGATTTGGGAGCCACTTTTTGATGCTTTAAAGGGTGTAAGAATATATTAAAATATAGACCTTAATGGTGTAAGAAGGCAGCAATCAACAACAAGGTTGGAGAGAGAACTTGCAGGTTGCTAGTAAGAGTTGCACAGGAAAGAGTGCAGAGAAATAGAAGAGAAGAAGAAAGTTGCAGGTGTATTTTATGTGTTCAAGGCAGCCATGAGAACTATAGGATGAAGGGAAAAATCATATTTACAAAGAGGAGTGAAGCCAAGAAATTTGAAGGCAAAAGACTTTGAAGATTTGAAGGCATGAAGTGCCTAGAAACCCTTTTAAATTTATGAATTTTATTTCATGTTGAAATCCTCACTATATGTAATTGTTCTTGAGGAATTTTCATGTATGAACATTGAAATAAAGATATGTTTCAAATTATTTTTCCATTTATATGCTAATGTATATTAGATGACATGTTATGGCTCCAAGATTGGGTATTTTGATAAGACCCCCCAATCTTGACTGCACCATTCTCCATCGGTTGCAAGAAGGGATCTTGGTCAGTAGGGATGGTCGTAGCTTTCTCTTTAATGCTCCACCTCTCTATTGCCAGTGAGAAGAATTTTTAGTTGACCTAGTGGTAATTCTACCCAGTTTGATTCCAACAAGCTCTCTTCGCTAGCTCTTGCAATTTTACTTGCTTGTGCTACAAAATAACAAGATAAAGATAAAGATAATGACAAATCAAATGACTAGGACTGGTGCAGGCGCACCCATAGGTTACCATAGGTTGTTTAGAAGGTATGTCTAGGACAGTCTTGTCTAGGATAACTAAGCAATCAAATTTAGTTCATTTGGATGTAAGCCTTAATGGAATTTTTGGTTTGGTTTTGATCAGATGAAGGTCATGTTGACCATAGAATAGGAGTCATTAGGTTCTAGCTCAAAATGAGGTCTTGGATTTTTAGGAATTTTTGCTAAATATTTGAAAATGTTGCTCAATTGGAGCTACAAGCGGCCAAGAAGAGCCCAAGGGAGAGGATAACTGAATTGGAGACCCTATTTATGGAATGCCTCGGCATTGGAGTGGGGTTAGAAGCATTTGTGATGTTTTGAAGTTTTGTGAATTCAAGAAGAGCAATTGTGTTTGAGAGTGAATTTTCTGATTTTTGCATTGAAGTGAGGTTTTAATGGATTAATGATGGAACTGTAATTTGTGTAGGGTGTAGTGTAATTGTTCTTCATGCATTGTGTGGCATTAGTTAGTTTCTTTATTCAATTTCAAGCATTGTTTGTAAATAGTTTTGATTTCATACTGTTGCTGGTCTAAACCAGGCAGTTTTGTGAAAATGGAGTGTTAGTTCACTTTCCCACCGTACAAATTGTACGACCCTTTGGGAATAGTGACTAGACTCCATGTGTGTACATATGGTAGGGTTTAGGGCCTTTGAAAACATAGGAGCTACTGTGGAAGTCTTGCCCTAGGCGAGCCAGGAAGAGTCTGGCTAGGGAAGACCATAGTGCAGAGCACTTGATTTGCAGGGGTGTCCTTTTCTTGACAAGTCATAGTGTGGAGAGGGTAGGTAAGTGCCTTTCCAAGACATATCATGGAGGAGGAAGCTCCATCAATCCATATGGTGTGAAGAATACCTAACAGTTTGCAGTGAAGTCAAGGAAGGGTTTGTAAAGGCCTAATTTTGCCAAATTGTGGGTTAAGCCTTTGTACGGATAGCTGAGACCCAAGACCCCAAAAATATTTGAGAGGTGTTCATATGAACCAGGAATCCCAAGAAAATATTGGGGTGTTCTTTGGAAAGATTTGGAGAACTAACCTGATTTCTCAGAGAAGGAGACCTAATTGGGGCTCCTAGGGCTAGTAGCCTTTTTAGGCCTAAATGAGGGTTTGGTGGAAGCGACTAGGAAAAGAAGTCAGGTGGACCCTCAAGAACCAAATTAGGATGGATTGAATTCATTAGAAACACCTTCACACCCCTGCAAATTTAAATTCAATATTTGGAGGATTTGTAGCCTTTAGGGTGGATTAAGGGCTAAGGAAAGTGTTTCAAGATTGCACCAAGTCTTGACTTGGTAGGAGGAACTAAGTTGATAGTTGGGTTGGCAAGGAGAAATCAGGGGGCCCTAAGAAGGAAGAGGTCCTATAGGTTTCAAGTGGTGGAGTGAAACACCTAGAGGTCTTCCAAGCAGGACCTAGAGCATGAAACAATGATTGTTTCATCCAACCTCCCTATCAGATTGGTATCAGAGCTACAAAAGATTTGGGATAGAATATTATATGTCAGAGATTGAGTCTAGTGGTTCTATAGACATGGTGACAAATGCAGAATTGGCCAAGAAGGTCGAAGAACAGGAGGAAGACAATAGGCTATTGGGGGAAAGAATAGCTCAACTTGAGCAAGCAATGAATAATGTACAAACCAAGACCGATGAGGTCAGTGATAGGTTGGAAGGCAAGGTACCCAAGAGAGAAGAGGTTGAAGAGGAAGACAAGATCCCTGAACCTGACCCTATTTTGCAAGAAGAACCTTTCTTGAAGGCATTGAAGGCTTTGAGTGGAAAAGCACTTGAAGGCATACCACTGTTTAGTGGGAAAATGGAAGCTGATCTAGTCATGGATTGGATAGAGGGAATGGAAAACCATTTTGAATGTGATGGAGTCACTGAAGCACAGAAGGTGAAGGTGGAAAAGTCAAGATTAAGAGGTTCTACCTTGACATGGTGGAAGTTCATTCAAACAGAGAGGGAAAAGGAAGGCAAGAAGCCTATTTCTACTTGGAAGGGAATGGTTGCCAAAGTGAGAGAAGCATACATGCCAGATGATTATGAAATTCAGTTGCACAAGAAAAGATAGAGCTTGAGACAAAGAGACCAAGATGTAAATTCCTATACAGAGGAGTTTCAAAAACTTTGCATGAGGTCTAATGTATTGAGGATGAAAGTCTTAAGGTGGCTAGATACCTTAACGGTTTGAAGTGGAACATTCAAGAGGAGATGACTCTTCTAAGTCCCAAAAAAGTGCACCAATGCTATTAGTTGGCTATAAATATTGAAGAGAGGAGTAAGAGGAAACAAGACCAGGCTTCTAAGAGCAGAGGTAAAGGCATAGATCAAAGAGGACATAGAGGTGGATACCAAAGTAGAGGGACTGAACAAAGAAGTCAGGGAGGGTCTAAACTCATAGAGCATGGAAGTGAAACAACTTCTAGAGGAGGCTATGGAAGAGGTAGAGGACCTCAAGGAGGTTCAAATAGAGAAAGAGGAGCAGGCAGAAGCAACTCATACTTTGCTAGTATGAAGTGTTACAACTTTGGTCAAGTAGGTCATCCATCTTATAGGTGCCCGGAGAAAGCATCTTCATCAAATACAGAAAAGAGAGTACCATATGCTCAAGAAGACACTATGAGTGTCAAGTCACCAGAGGTTAGTCACATTGAGTTAGAAATGGGGGAGAAATTGATGTTTAGCAAGGTTCTAATTAGACAACCAGTCAAAGAAGAGCCAAAGCAAAGGAGAGCCTTATTCAGGGTAAGATGCAAAATACTTGGAAAGGTGTGCAAGGTTATAGTGGATTCAGGGTCTACTAATAAAATTATCTCTGAGGAGGCAGTGAGGAAGTTGAAGTTGGAGAAAGTACCCCACACTAGCCCTTACAAGGTGACATGGTTGAACAAAGGGAAGAGTTTTCTTGTAAATGAGCAGACAATGGTGGAGTTCTCCATTGGAGGGTACAAGGACAAGTTGATTTGTGATGTGTTTCCCATGGATGCATGCTATCTTCTATTGGGCAGACCATGATAGTATGACAGAGGAGCCATCTATGATGGAAAGGAGAACAATATCTCATTCAAGAAGGATGGAAAGACATTCAAACTGCAGTCACTATCAGATGAGGAAGAAGGACAGTCAAAGACCCCTAGTGTCTTGTTAAGTAGTGGCAAGGAGTTTATCAACACTCTACAACAAGGAGGGGAAGGATATATGGTCATGGTGCAACCCAAGGAGGAAGATAAGACTAAGAAAATAGTCATACCATGAGCAGTCCAGAAGTTGCTTGAACAGTTCAAGGATATAGTTAGTGATGGAACACCAACAACCTTACCTCCAAAGAGAGCCATCAGTCATCAGATAGACTTCATACCAGGGGCTTCATTGCCAAACAAAGCAGCTTACAAGCTTACACCAGATCAGAACCTAGAAGTAGCTAGACAAGTGCAGGAGTTGTTAGACCAAGGACTAATTAGGAAGAGCATCAGTCTGTGTGCAGTTTCAATGGTCTTAGCAACCAAGAAATGTGGTAAGTGGAGGCTATGCACTAATTCTAGGGATATAAATAGGATTACAATTAGATATAGGTTTCCTATTCCTAGGATTGAGGATTTGATGGATTGTCTTGGAGGAGCTCAGTATTTCACCAAGTTGGATCTCAAGAGTGGATACCATCAGATCAGAATCAAAGATGGGGATGAGTGGAAGATGGCCTTTAAGACAACTGATGGGTTATATGAGTGGAGAGTTATGCCATTTGGCCTCTCAAATGCCCCTATCACATTCATGAGGCTCATGAATGAAGTGCTTAAGGATTTCACAAGTATATTTGTGGTGGTATATCTAGATGATATACTCATCTTTAGCAAGACAGCAGAAGAACATCTAAAGCATGTGGAGTTGGTTCTTAAAAGACTGCAGGAGGAGAGGTTATCCATCAACCTAGAAAAGTGTGAGTTCTTCAAACAAGAGCTTGTGTATTTAGGGTTTGTAGTATCCCAAGGATCATTGAAGATGGACCCAAGCAAAGTGGAAGCTATCCTAAATTGGCCTACACCAACCATAGGGACAGAGGTAAGGAGTTTTCATGGGTTAGCTCAGATTTATAGGAATTTTATAAGGAACTTGGCATATGTGCACCAATACTTGATACAATCAAAGGTGGCCTAAAAACTAAGTTCAAATGGACTCTTGGAGCAAAGAAGGGTTTTGAGAAACTGAAACAAGAAGTAGCAACTCAACCCATCCTTTTGTTACCTAGTTTTGATAAGTTATTCACTGTGGAATGTGATGCCAGTGGAATTGCAGTAGGAGGAGTACTAAGCCAAGAAGGCATGCCTATAGATTTCTTTAGTGAAAAGCTCAATGAAGCTAAGAAAAAGTATTCTACCTATGACCTAGAACTATATGCTCTAGTACAGTCACTTAGAAAGTGGAGGCATTATCTCCTACCTAAAGAGTTTGTAGTGTTTACTGATAACCAGGCACTTAGCTACATTAACACACAAGAGAAGTTGAGCAATAGACATTTGAAATGGATGGAATACCTCCAAGCCTTCACATTTACCATCAAGCACAAGAAGGGACAGTTGAACAAGGTGGAAGATGCATTAAGTAGGAGGTTGCTGACAGTGCAAGAGATACAAATAAAGAGCATTGGGATAGAGAGTTTCAAGGATCTCTATGGAGAAGATGAAGACTTCTTGGAGGCATATAAGGTATGTTCTGATTTTGAAAATCACTTTCATAGTCAATTCTCAGAGTATACATTGCAGAGTGGACTTTTGTTCAAGGGAAATTAGTTATGTGTTCCAAAAGGTTCAATGAGAGAGAATCTTATCCAGGAGAAGCATAATGGTAGTCTTAGTGGTCATTTTGGTATCAACAAGACAATGGAACTAGTGCAGAGGTTCTATTATTGGCCCAAGTTGCCAAGGGATGTCAGAAGGTATGTGGAGCAGTGTGTAGTTTGTATGAAAGCCAAGGGGGGAGCTAGCATTGCAGGTTTGTATCAACCTCTACCCATTCCCAATAGACCATGGGAATGTATTAGCATGGACTTTGTGGTAGGACTCCCTAAGACTAAAGCAGGGTTTGATAGTGTCTATGTGGTGGTAGATAGGTTCAGTAAGATGAGTCACTTTGTTCCTTGCAAGACCACCCATGATGCTAGCTATATTGCTCATCTTTTCTTCAAAGAGATTGTGAGGATCCATGGATTGCCATTGAGCATTGTCTCAGACAGGGATGTGAAGTTCATGAGTCATTTTTGGAAGACTCTATGGAGCAAATTAGGTACTATCTTGTCTTTTGGATCAGCCTACCATCCTCAGACCGATGGACAAACTGAGGTGATAAATAGAGTGTTAGGTAACCTTCTCAGGTGCCTCACCAAGGAGTATGGACAGACATGGGACTTGGTCATATCACAAGCTGAATATGCCTACAATGACAGTGTGAATCGGACCACAGGCAGAAGTCATTTTGAAATAGTGTATGGAATGCACCCAAGAGGTGTGTGTGAGCTCAGAGATTTAGGAGCTATGAAGCATAGGAGTGGCCATGCTGAGGATTTCTCTCAGACCATGAAGGAGATTCAGGAGCAAGTGAAGAAGACAATTACAGAGGCTACTCACAAGTTGAAAGCTAAGGTGGATATGTCTAGGAAAGATCTACAATTTGCAGTAGGGGACTATGTCATGGTCCATCTCAACAAATCTAGGTTGTAGAAAGGAACATCAACCAAGTTGCAGATGAAGAGAGTGGGACCATTTCAGGTGTTAGCAAAATATGGAAAGAATGCCTACAAGGTGGAGCTACTTGCAGACTTAGGCATTTCACTAGTGTTTAATGTGGTTGATTTGATCAGGTATAAAGGACCAGTCACTGACTTGGATCAGAAAAGTGTGGATGTCTTGAAGGATGTGAGTAACATAGCCTTACCTCCTAAAGACAAGCTGCAAGCAGAGAGGATCTTGGAATCAAGGGTGAAGAAGTCTACCCAGCATAAGGAATACATGGAACATCTCATCAAATGGAAGGACAAACCAGAATCTGAGGCTACATGGGTGGATGAAGCTCAGTTCAAGAAGAAGGGTATTGATTTATCTCTGATCTCTCCCCACCATTCCTTAGTGTTTGGGCTGAGGGGGAGAATGGTGCAGGAGCACCCATAGGTTACCATAGGTTGTTTAGAAGGTCTGTCTAGGACAGTCTTGTCTAGGACAACTAAGCAATCAAATTTAGTTCATTTGGATGTAAGCGTTAATGGAATTTTTGGTTGGGTTTTGATCAGATGAAGGTCATGTTGACCATAGAATAGGAGTCATTAGGTTCTAGCTCAAAATGAGGTCTTGGATTTTTAGGAATTTTTGCTAAATATTTGAAAATGTTGCTCAATTGGAGCTACAAGCAGCCAAGAAGAGCCCAAGGGAGAGGATAACTGAATTGGAGACCCTATTTATGGAATGCCTCGGCATTGGAGTGGGGTTAGAAGCATTTGTGATGTTTTGAAGTTTTGTGAATTCAAGAAGAGCAATTGTGTTTGAGAGTGAATTTTCTAATTTTTGCATTGAAGTGAGGTTTTAATGGATTAATGATGGCACTGTAATTTGTGTAGGGTGTAGTGTAGTTATTCTTCAAGCATTGTGTGGCATTAGTTAGTTTCTTTATTCAATTCAAGCATTGTTTGTAAATAGTTTTGATTTCATACTGCTGTTGGTCTGAACCAGGCAGTTTTGTGAAAATGGAGTGTTAGTTCACTTTCCCACCGTAAAAATTGTACGGCCCTTTGGGAATAGTGACTAGACTCCATGTGTGTACATATGGTAGGGTTTAGGGCCTTTGAAAACATAGGAGCTATTGTGGAAGTATTGCCCTAGGCGAGCCAGGAAGAGTCTGGCTAGGGAAGACCATAGTGCAAAGCACTTGATTTGCAGGGGTGTCCTTTTCCTAACAAGTCATAGTGTGGAGAGGGCAAGTAAGTGCCTTTCCAAGACATAGCATGGAGGAGGAAGCTCCATCAATCCATCTGGTGTGAAGAATACCTAACAGTTTGCAGTGAAGTCAGGGAAGGGTTTGTAAAGGCCTAATTTTGCCAAATTGTGGGTTAAGCCTTTGTACAGACAGCTGAGACCCAAGACCCCAAAAATATTTTGTTGGTGTAATTAATTAATTAATTATTACACTAGCATAAGTTAACTTAGGTCTTGCATTTAATTAATTAAGTCCTAGGTTGCATTATTAGATAAATCATTTAATAAATGGGATAATATTCCCTTTCCTAGTTTGTGGGATAAGATTCCTTCTAGAACTTATCTCATCATTTAATGATCATCACTATTAGGGTTCACATGTTGTTAGATTTTAACACTTGGCAACATCTCATGCATATTAGGGTTTGCCTCTTGCCTATTTAATCAGGCATCTTGTTCATTTGTATCATATCATATCAATATCATATCAATAGAATCTTCAATCAACATTCCATTGTTGCAACACTTCTTTTGTGGTTGATTATCTTTCATGGCTAAAGTCCTTTATTGAAGCTTCAGGGGTTGTGCAATCCATCATCTCAACATATTTGAGAGGTGTTCATATGAACCAGGAATCCCAAGAAAAGATTGGGGTGTTCTTTGGAAAGATTTGGAGAACTAACCTGATTTCTCAGAGGAGACCTAATTGGGGCTCCTAGGGCTAGTAGCCTTTTTAGGCCTAAATGAGGGTTTGGTGGAAGTGACTAGGAAAAGAAGTCAGGTGGACCCTCAAGAACCAAATTAGGATGGATTGAAGTCATTAGAAACACCTCCACACCCCTGCAAAGTTAAATTCAAGATTTGGAGGATTTGTAGCCTTTAGGGTGGATTAAGGGCTAAGGCAAGTGTTTCAAGATTGCACCAACTCTTGACTTGGTAGGAGGAACTAAGTTGATAGTTGGGTTGGTAAGGAGAAATCAGGGGACCTTAAGAAGGAAGAGGTCCTATAGGTTTCAAGTGGTGGAGTGAAACACCTAGAGGTCTTCCAAGTAGGACCTAGAGCATGAAATAGTGATTGTTTCATCCAACCTCCCTATCAAGGACCCTCCTCCTCCTCCCTTTGCTATTGTTCTTGCTACCAAGCATCCTTGTTTATGTTTTTATGCTCCAAGCTTTAACATTGTATGGGCTTTAGGGGTGTGACTTTTTTCCATCCACCCTTTTTTAATTTGTGTAAACACTATTTTATAAATGATAATATAGACACTCATTCATTAAAAAAATGAATAACTATTTGGAAGTTTATCTTATAAATTTTTGTTAGCATTGGGATGTTTGTTTTGGTTAATTTCTTTAAAAAAATTGAGGTTGTAATATTGAGGTTACATTAACATGATGAATTATCCAGTGATCTTACCTATCAATAATCAAAAGAATTATTTGTGTTTTCTTCATATATTTAGACTTATGGGTAAGTGCACAAAGTTGAGTCCACGAAAAGTGTAAGTTTTTTCCTTAGCCAAAAAAATGAAATCGGCATTGCAAAAACGAGATCCTGATTTTCATAAACGAGATTTGAATTTTTAAAAATCGGGATCCCGTTTAGCTTCAAGATCCCAAGCCTAAATTCTAAACGGGATCCCACTTTTTAAAAATTGTGATCCTATTTGTTAAAGGGTCCCGAATCAACGAACGCGAAATGAGATCCTGATTATTACAAAATGGGATCCTGATTCGTAATAATCGAGATCTCGTTTTAAGATGGTATTTATTTTTTAAAAAACAAACAAAACTCATTTATGCTCTGCACAGGATCTCGAATTGGCATGGGCGACAACGACTATTTAACGACCTCCAGGTACGCTTCCATCCCCAATTTTTTTCTTTTTTTCATTTTTTATTGAAATTTTTAATACAAGAATAGATTATAGCATGTTTTTTTCCAATTTATTTAGTATTTTAAGCATTTAATTTTGTGTAACAGTAGAAATGATGATTTGTAGAAATAGATGAAAAAATGCAATGAAACATGAAGATATTGAATAGAAAGGAAAAAATGAACCTTAAATTGTATTTTAAAAACAAAATTTAGCTTTTGAAACCTAAATTATTCAATCAAACATAAAAAAATTGTAATTGAAAACCCTAATCGAAAGGAAACAAAAAAATTTGCATTTCAAAACCCTAAATTGAAATGATATAAAAAAAATTGCATTTGAAAACCCTAATCAATCTTTTTGAAACCCTAAATTCAAATCAAACAAAAAAAATTGGATTTGAAAACCCTAGTTTGAAATGAAACAAAAAAATTGCATTAAAGACCCTAATTGTTTAGATTGAAACCCTAAATTGAATTGAAACAAAATAAAATTCTAAAACCCTAAATTGAAATCGAACAAATCATTTTGCATTTGAAAACCTTGATTTCGAGCTCAAGAATATTTGATAATGGAAAAAATTCATTTGGATTGCTTAAATGTTTTAAATTTCATTTTCATTGTATGGAGAAAATAATGTGTTAAACTTTACTTTCAATGTTAAATTATAATTAGATTAGAAAACAATATGTTAAAGAATAGTTACAATTCATAAATTTTATCAATGTTTGTTTGCAAATTTAGTTAGCAAATTCCTAAATGCTTGTACAATCCATTTCCAATTGTCACTTAATTAGATAATATTTGCATTCATTTCTATTTTATGTTTTGATCTCTCTTAGTCATGCCTTGTTTCCATTTCTTGTTTGCATGTGTTGTCTCTTGTCTTTTGACAATATTAACCCTCATTAGATAGTCAATTAGTTTTTAATTAGGCTTCTAGTTTAGTCTAAAATATCAATTTACACTAGTTACCTAGACACTAAAAGAATCTAAATATTTTTCTTTTCTTTCTTTTAGGTTCTTTCAATTCCAAACAATCCAAAATAAAATACTTGATTCAACAATAACTAATTTTATATTATACATTTTATATCATAAAATTTATTTAAGTGGGAAATATTAATGAAAAAATGTTAAATAAAATAATCTTATATTCAATTAAAAAAATATTTGGAGTTATAGCTACCAAAAATGTCGACGCTGCTAATTTCACCTGTAACTAGGGCTCCTTCCCATGGTGTAGCTTCAGGGTCACGTTTTGGGGTTTCTTCAGCTAGGATTTCCTCTTCATCAGGCACCCTTGCTTTTGGTCTTCAGGGCCCTATAGACGGCTTGAATGGGCTCTCTACCATACAAAATGCCTCTATGCCTGCGAGTTTGGGCTCTCATGGGGGTCGGGTTGTTTCGATGCAGGCTTTCATTGGTTCTACCTCTTTGCCAGACGAAGATGTTGACAAGGGTGCATCACTGGCAGGTTTGTTTGGGATTCAAAATGGCTCACTAGGTATTGCCTCAGTTGCTACTGATTTTGGGGCCTCATCACTAAAACCCTCATCTTCTTCTTTGGTCCTCTAGACTGCAAATGGGGAGGATTCCCATGCGCCCTCAAGAGTTAAATCTGCCTCATTTTCCACTTTTACGGATGTTGTAAAGTGTGGACATGGCATTTCCACATGCCAAGCAAATGCCTCACTATCCGACGCTTCCATAGTTGAGCACTGTTCTAGGTCTGAGTTGTGTGGGGTTTCTCCAAAGATGTCAACCTTAGGAACCACTATAAGAAGGTTGGTTCAATGCGCTGACAAACCCCTGAAGGTGAATTTTGATGACCAGTTATCAAAAGAGTTGTGCGAAAATGAATTTTTTTTCTCTAAGAATGGGTTGATTGGTAGGTTCAATTAGTTTTGGCCCAGTCTTCCTACATTGCATGAATGGATCACAAAATCATGGGGCCCTTTAATGGAAAAATATTTGGAAATCTATCCGAGCGCCAAAGGTTTTTTCACAATGTTTTTTGATAGTAAGCAAGACAAAAAATCCATTCTCAACCGCACTTGGATGTGGGGTGATAGTACATTGCTCTTAAAATCGTGGCATCCTAACTTTGATCCTACCACTGAATTCTTTTTAGTTGTGTCGATCTGGGTTCGCCTCCCAAATCTCCCCCTGCACTACTGGTTCAAATTGTGTTTTGCTGCCATTGGTAACTCTCTGGGTAAGTTCATTTGTACAGATGCAAATTCAAAAAAAATCATTCAGACAACCTTTGCTCAAATATTGGCAGAGTTGGACACCTCCAAAGCCCTTTCGGCAGAAATCAACTTGGATGCAAATGGAAAATGTTGGTTGCAAACTTTGAACTGTGAAGGCTTAAATTTTAGATGTACAAGATGCTACAAATTTGGTCATGTTGTAGCAGAATACTCAATAGGGAAGTCCCAAACCAATTGGGAGGTGTCATGGTGGAAAGATGCCTCTCCTAAGCATTACTCTGTCCCGTGCTCACCCAAGAACAATGATTCCTCAAAGTCTGATCTCAACTCAAAGGAGGAAGGAATGTTGGATGAGATCTCTCCAAATTCTAGTGTTGTGGTTGAGGGCACTCATACCACAGATATTGAGTGCTCCCTCTCCCAAGCTCCAATTTTCCCTCAAGTGGAATCTTCTGATGGGGCTGTAAAAATGATTGGAAAATAATAAGGAGAAAGAAATGGTGCAACAATCAAAATAAAGATGCTTGCAAAGGAATGCAACCTCAACTCCTTTCCGTCATTGAGGAACAAAAGTTGGGGGGAAATGATGAATTTATCAGTGCTCAAAGAAAGGAAAATCTTATTCTCAAGTTAAAGGAGATCAATAAGAATTTGCGTCCTCAAATAAAATCTAGTGTTAGCTCTCAACAAATTGCGTCCTCAATTTAAATATGGTGTCAGCTCTCAGCAATCATTGGTATGGTAGGATAGAATAGGTATTTAGTCAGTTGTAGTCTTTTCTGAATGAATAAGTAGATAGTAAATTATTTGGTCAATTTGACTAGGGATGAATAAATCAAATATACTTGGTATATATGGGGATGAGATCCCTCTTCTGTGATCTCACCTAGAACAAGCTAGGCTAAATTCCTATTAGATTAAGAAACTCACCTCTTACCTATCAAAAATAAAATAAAAATATGGAGTTAAAATATACATCAAACTCAATCTTAATAATACATAATTATATGTTTCTATTACGGAAATAGTCAATCTATTCATAAAATAAAAAATATTCATAAACTAGTCACTAACTTGCAAGTCCATTATTCCAAGGGCCACACAAACTTCACCCTAAGTTCCCTAAACCCTGAACTCTAAAATATAAACCCTTAACAAGTTAAAGCATTCATTTTGTCCTAGGACCTTAAAATGAAATTTGGTTGCCTTAGGAAACTCCACCAAATTTTATTCCCTTAAGCCATGTCATTTTGTCATAGGACCTTACTACATAGATCCCCTTAAGCCATCCTATTACCCTAAACCCTAAACTCTAAACTCTAAACCCTAAAGCTATCATTTTTTCCTAGGCCCTTAATGAAATTTGGTTGCCTTGGGCAACTTCACCAAATTTTATTCACTTGAGTCATGTCATTTTTTCCTAAGACCTCACTAGACATAGATCCCCTTAAGCCATCCTGTCACCCTAAACTATAAATCAATGTCTTAAGGGGTCCTAATATGACATTTATTAAGGGGATCAAATAAGTTCTCAAATTTTGGTGAAGTTACCCAAGGAAACCAAATTTAACAATAATAAGATCGTGCAAGAATAATATGAATGAGATTTCATGATCTAGGTTGGTCAATTTAAACAAGAGATATCTCAATCAAATGTTCCACAAGGAAATTTTGTTCACTAACTTGCAAGTCCATTATTCCAAGGGACACCAAAACTTCACCCTAAGTTCCCTAAACCCTAAACACTAAAGCATTCATTTTGTCTAGGACCTTAAAATGAAATTTGGTTGCCTTAGGCAACTCCACCAAATTTTATTCCCTTAAGCCATGCAATTTTGTCATAGGACCTTACTACATAGATCCCCTTAAGCCATCCTATTACCCCTAAACCCTAAACTCTAACCTCTAAACCCTAAACCCTAAAGCCATCAATTTTTCTTAGGCCCTTAATGAAATTTGGTTGCCTTGGGAAACTTCACCAAATTTTATTCACTTGAGCCAAGTCATTTTGTCCTAGGACCTCACTAGACATAGATCCCCTTAAGTCATCCTATCACCCTAAACTGTAATTCAATGTCTTAAGGGGTCCTAATATGACATTTCTTAAGGGGATCAAATAAGTTCTCAAAATTTGGTGAAGTTTCCCAAGGCAACCAAATTTAACAATAATAAGATTGTGCAAGAATAATATGAATAAGATTTCATGATCTAGGTTGGTTAGTTGAAACAAGAGATATCTCAATCAAATGTTCCACAATAAAATGTTTTTCACTAACTTGCAAGTCCATTATTACAAGGGACACCAAAACTTCACCCTAAGTTCCCTAAACCCTAAACCCTGAACTCTAAAATCTAAACCCTAAACACTAAAGCATTCATTTTTTCCTAAGACCTTAAAATAAAATTTGGTTGTATTAGGAAACTCCACCAAATTTTATTCCCTTAAGACATGCAATTTTTTCATAGGACCTTACTACATAGATCCCCTTAAGCCATCCTATTACCCCTAAACCCTAAAGCCATCATTTTTTCTTATTGGTTGCCTTGGGAAACTTCACCAAATTTTATTCACTTGAGCCAAGTCATTTTGTCCTAGGACCTCACTATACATAGATCCCCTTAAGCCATCCTATCACCCTAAACCACAAATCGATGTCTTAAGGGGTCCTAATATGACATTTCTTAAGGGGATCAAATAATTTCTCAAAATTTGGTGAAGTTTCCCAAGGCAACCAAATTTAACAATAATAAGATCGTGCATGATTATAATATGAATGAGATAAATCATGATCTAGGTTGATTGATTTATGGTTTAAAGTGATAGTATGGATTAAGGGGATCTATGTCTAGTAAGGTCCTAGGAAAAACTGACATGGCTCAAGTGAATAAAATTTGGTGAAGTTGCCTAGGACCTTAATGAAATTTGGTTTCCTTAGGAATCTTCACCAAATTTTATCTTAAGCCATGTCATTTTGTACTAGGACCTTACTACATAGATCCCCTTAAGTCATACTTTAGGATGTCTTAAGGGATCCTAATATGACATTTCTTAAGGGGATCAAATAAGTTCTCAAAATTTGGTGAAGTTGCCCAAGGCAACCAAATTTAACAATAATAAGATCATGCAAGATTATAATATGAATGAGATTTCATGATCTAGGTTGATCAATTTATGGTTTAGGGTGATAGGATGGGTTAAGGGGATCTATGTCTAGTAAGTTCCTAGGAAAAAATGACATGGCTCAAGTGAATAAAATTTGGTGAAATTTCCTCGAACCATATTGAAATTTGGTTGCCTTGGGCATCTTCACCAAATTTTATTCACTTGAAAGCCATGTCATTTTGTACTAGGAGCTTACTACATAGATCCCCTTAATCCATCCTATTACCCTAAAACCTAAATCCTAAACTCTAAACCGTAAACCCTTTAGCATTCATAAATTGTCCTATATTAATAGTAAATTGTTTTTTCATTCAAGTAACATGCCTTAGACATAAATGAGGCTTACATATTTTATCATTTGTATTCAATTAGGCCATTTTATATTGAATGGTTTAAGGGTATTTCCTAAACATGTGTCTTACATTTTGAAATTACAAATATAATGCAGGTTCACTTATATCTTAAAGATCACATGGATCAATTCAATAATATTCACAATCCACCTCTATGCCATCCATCTCCACCACCTTCACCCCTACCTCCACCCACTCCACCTCATAACCCCCCACCTCCACCACCTGAAATCGATGGTGCTTGTTTGCAAGAAAAAATCAATGCTAATGTTAGAACCATCCAAGATCAAATCAACATTATTCAAAATGAAGAATGTATCAGACCACCTGTGAGGATGTTTGCATCTAGGATGCAAACCGTTGTTGATGTTGTTAGGGATATGGATGGGATCTTAGATGAGAATCAACAATGGATAGAGGAGAGGAGAACTTCTTATTCTAAAAAGGAAAACACAAAGAAATGAAGAGATGTAGTAGAGAGCCACAACAGTTTCTAAATTAAGACAATGATCTTATAGTTGTCAATTTATGAATTTAGTTTGATGGATATTTTTTGTGATGAATTTATGAATTTGGTTGGATGGATATTTTTAGTGACGTGAATTTATGATTTTGGTTCCAAATGGATATTTTTAGTGACATGAATTTATGAACTTATAATGATGAATTTATAATAGGATATATTTTATGACTATCTACTAGATCATGATTTCTCCTATTGGAAAAATGTAATATATATATATATATATATATATATGCGTTAGACATAAAATGAGCTTTTTTTGAATGTTTCAAGTTTATTTTTCTGTATGTACATGTATTAAAATTGCATAGTTCTAGATCTTAAAATTTGAAATTTGTATGTATGTACATAGTTTAGTTGAATGATGTATGCATGCAAATTATGCATCATATTTTTTATTTTAAATGTATGTGCATGTTAAATTTTGAATTTTGTATTTACATGCTCAAGTTCAATCAATGTATATGTATGCACATCCTATTTAAATAAATTTTCATGTACGTTTCAAATTTAACTATTTCTTGTAATTTTGTAAGTTTGTATGTTAATTTTGTATAATTTAATGCAGGTGCACTTATATCTAATATCATGGATCAATTTAACATTGATGATATCATCAATCCTGCACCTCAGCCGCCTCCACCTCCTCGTCCACCCTCTCAACCTAATATCCCACCTCCAACACCTGTTGCATTTGATGAGGCTCACTTGTGAGCACACATAAATGATCAAGTTGCATCCATTCAAATTCAAATCAATGCTATGCAGAATCAAGCATTGATTCTATCACATGTGAGACATTTTGCATCGGCGATGCAAAACGTTGTGGATGCCATCAGGACTACTGATTCTAATCTAGATAGGCATCGACGAGAGAGAGAGAGAGAGCAAATGAGACAATTTTATACAAACAGTCTCTCCTATAAACAAATTTTAGACCTTAAAATAACAAAATCCCACCTAGCCCCTTACTTTCTTGACCATGTTACATGGCAGCCCATTCCTCCCAATAAATCTAGAATATCCATGAGGTGGTGTATACATCCACAAATGAGTGCAAATTTTTGGGATCAATGGTATATGGTATTTGATAGTCCACCACACGCTAATTGGGAGGTCCCATTGTATTTTTTGAAGAAACTATATGTAGAGTTTGTTATGGGGGAAAAGCCCAATTATTTTGATTTTAAATAATTTCAAGGTGTTGGTGGTGGCATACCACAACAAAGGTTAGGGGAAAGGGTTGATCCCCAGCACCCCATGCATGCACAACCCCTTGTTGCTCCTCTTGGTCCTCCCATTCCTGCATCTGTACATGAACATGTGGTGGTCTCAACATTAGGATCCCTTAATACGCTCAAAGGAGATCTTAATCAACATGCTTTTGCGATAGTGAGTAGCGAGCATAGAGACAATGATGATGGAGGAGTGTTTTATGTAGTTGGTCCAAGTACCACTCTAGGAGTGTCGAGGGTCCCACATGTATGTACTAGTTGCCATCAGTTATGCTATGGACCCGATCAGGCCACACCTAGTTCGGGTGGACATGGAGATTATGGTGGTTCATCTAGTCACCTCAGTTCATTTGTAGAATTTCTTACAACAGACCATCACCTTGAGGATACTACAACACAGGTATAAATATGCATCTACATGTTCATTTTATAAGAATTTTAATGAATGTATATATCAAAGAAAAGTTTACAATACATTTTAAAAATCAAACTATTTGGTGTACAAATAACATTGACGATGGGGCAATCATTCGCTCCGCAAGAACAAACATCGACACCAGTCCTAGTCAACAATCCTTATGGGGTATTGTGATTTCAATCTTTTAAATTATATATGCAATGATTTTTAACTTGAGTTTTAAATTTATAATTGAATCATGAGCATATGTTTAAAATATTTATGTTGGTTTAGGGGAGTCAATCGACTTCCACATTGATTCCACCCGAGGGGTTGTCGAGCACTCCTCCACTATTGAGCGTCGTAGATCAGGGACAAGTACATTTATATTGTAAATTTTTTAACTTACATTAGTATAGTTACAATTATGAATTTTGAATTCATTATATATCAAATGTGCATGTACACTTGTAAATATTATAAGTGTTAAATGTATACATGTATATCTAGGTTGATACAACAATGAGAATGGGCATCGAGCAAACATTAGATGTTGCAACTACTTGGGAGGCCTCTAATTTTTAGGTTGTTTAAAAAAAATTCCACACAAAATGTGCAAACTTGAATATATAGTTTAACCTGATTCAAGCATACATGCTTTAAATTTGATCTTGTAGGACTTTGTTAGTACGAATTTCTACCATGACCCAGTCATAGTTACACCTCCAGGAGGACATGCAGAGTAGGCTCCGTATATCATGGTAATTTAAAATTTTATTATATTTAAAGTTGATTACAAATTATATATTCTGAATAACTTTAATTTAAAATTTAAAATTGAATATATTTATATATATATATAATATGAGCTAATACATGTTTTAAATTCTTTTTCTTTTATAGCACAAGACACATCTTGTAGTTGAGCATGTACAAACAGGTCCTAGAGAAGAGGATGCACAACCTCAGAATACAGTACAATTAAAATATGATAAATTATAAATTAAATTGAATTAAATAATTTTTAATTGTAGACTTACATCTAATTTCAACTTTCTTTGTTTTTTTTTATGTAGATTGATTTAGAGAATTTAGAGGTTGGTTCAGGTGCACCAAAGCATCTAGACCCAGATATGATGGTAATTTAATTTTATGATGAATTATAAATTAAATTTTCTTTGAATCATTCTTCATTGTCTTACATCTGATTTCATCTTTCTCTTGTATAGAGTGTTTCAAGTCATCTGCATAGTCCGCATGGTGTGAAGAGGTTTCTTGATTATAGAGACAATACATGAACTAAACATGATTTTATGGGTTATATTTGTTTATTTCATGGACTACATATTTGGTTTCACATGTACTCACTGGTAGATTTTGACCCAAAATTTGATGAACGTTCATCAAAATTTGGGTCAAAATCTACAAATGGTACTCTGTTGGACTTTATATTTCATGGCTCAAGTGCTTAGTTGGACTTTAGTTCATGGGTTGTACTTTGATGGACTTTATTTCATGCACTTAATATGTTGTAAATTATGGACTTTATTATTTTTTGAAATTTTAAATTAAACATGTACATTTATGTATTTTATGTTCATAGTCAAGACATCAATATAGGACATTAATGTGAAATTAAATATAAATATGAAATTAAAGTTGAAATTAATAGGACATGTTAATATTTGTACTTTACAAATTTAGTGATCCCATACATGATATACATGATATGTACATTCAATAATTAGCGATAATTAGTCAATGAACTTATTCAATTCACGTCAATCAATAATTAGTCAATAAATCATAATTTACAAAGAAAAGCAATCTGTTTATATACCACAAAGGATGAAATTTCAAGAAATAAACAATACCATACAAAATTAGAGAACAAAAGCATTAATAAATTCTATAAATAATAGTACCCAACACTAATTTATAAGCTTTCAAAACAAATAATAGCATCCAATACTAATTTATAAGTTGTCAAAAGAAATAATAACATCCAATACTAATTTATAAGCTGTCAAAACAAATAATGGCATCCAATACCAATTTATAAGTTGTCAAAATAAATAATAGTATCCAATACTAATTTATAAGCTGTCAAAACAAATGATAGCATCCAATACTAATTTATAGGTTGTCAAAACAAATAATAGCATCAAACACTAATTTATAGGTTGTCTTAAGGGGGTGTCTTAAGGGGATCAAAGGAGAGTATAATTAAGTATAAATATTAACTGATATAAACAAGTATTATACTTTAGGGTGAGTCATCATAACAAATGATATAATCAAATATAATATTTAGTATATGTGCTAATACAAAACGTCTTAAAAGGATGCCTTAAGGGGTCCTAATACGATGTCTTAAGGAGATCAAAGAAGAGTATAATTAAGTATAAATATTAAGTGATATAAACAAGTATTATAAGTTTTAGGGTGATTCATCATAACAAATGATATAATCAAGTATAATATTTAGGATATGTGTTAATACAACACGTCGTGAGGGGATGTCTTAAGGGGATCAAAGAAGAGTATAATTAAGTATAAATATTAAGTGATAAACAAGTATTATAAGTTTTAGGTTGAGTCATCATAACAAATGATATAATTAAGAATAATATTTAGGATAAGTGTTAATACAACACATCTTAAGGGGATGTCTTGAGGGGTCCTAATACGACATCTTAAGGGGATCAAAGAAGAGTATAATTAAGTATAAATATTAAGTGATATAAACAAGACTTATAATTTTTAGGGTGAGTCATCATAAGGAGGAAGGTAAATGCTTGAAGGAGCCTCTAAGCAAAGGAAAAAATGTGGTGAGCAAGGACTCTATGGGGGATATGGTGGCTGAGGAGACAGTGGTTATTGGTTGTGATGCCATCATTCGACGCTTTGGTAGGTTGGAAAAGAACAGGAAAAAAGTGTAAGTTAAAGATGTGGATATAGAAGAAGAGTTGTCGAACAACAAGGATAGCAGGGTTGAGGAGGTGTCAGATGGTGAGGAGGAGGAGCATGCTAGAGGTCCTAACTCCATCTCTGATTTGGGAAAAGTTTAGAAGGAGGGTTCAACCTCTCAATCTTCAAAACCACTAGATGTTGAGAAGTTTGTTCACGACAACACTTTTGTTGGTGGGGAGGAGCTCTATGTGTTGAAAGAAAGATTGGACAAATTGGACACAAAAATTTGTGGTTTGACCCACTTCACGGTCAAGCTAGTTCACTGTGTCATGAGTACCCTGTCGACGGTTATGAAGGATGAGATGGACATGAAAAAGAATGAAGACCACCAGGAATGGGTTGGAGATGATGTTGTCCATCTCTTGTCTAAGAACTGGGAAGATGAAAGGTAGCCTGCTGCTGGTCCGTTGTTTGTCTAAGTGTTGTTGATTCGTTGTGTGTTTTTTGGCTTTCTATTTTTTGATTCTTTAAGGAACCTAAACTATTTTGGCCCTTGTGGCTCTATGTGAAAGGTACAACACCCTATAAATGTTGCTTACTTTATCAAAAACAAATGATATAATTAAGTATAATATTTAGGATATGTGAATCCACCTCCACGTCTTAAGGGGTTGTAATACAATGTTTTAAGGATATAATTGATTTAACAATAATTTATGCATGATATTTAGTGATTATACAATCAAATATAAAGTTTCAAAGTAGGAAAACATACACATTTAACAAACAAAATATATAGAATATTGATTTTGATACATAAAAGTACATAGAGTACATAATTGTGTATGTACATGTATTTATAATTTGTACAAAATGTTTAATTGTGTAAGTATGTATGTACATATATGTCATCTCAAAACAATGTTTACAAAATTTGGATATGTCATCTCAAGAACATCTCAAACTTATGCCCAGAATGTAGTAGGTCTTCATGCCACCTGATATCAAAAAGGTACAAGCAATATCAATAAAATCATCAAAACATACATATTTTAATTTATATAAAACTATCTATATGTACACAACTCAAGTACCTACATTTAAAAGTATTCCACACATGTGTGTAGGTTGAATCCAGGCATCCTCTCCTTTTTGTTTCAAAGTATGAGATCAATGCAATGATGGCTTAATGATACAAAAAAGGATAATAAATCAATTTTAACTATTAATGTACAAGCAATATCAATATATAATCAAAACATGTATTTAAATATAATTTAACTAATAATTACCTATTTTTACCAAGTATTCCATGTTGTCTAGGTCGAATCTGCATGGACTAGATCCTTTTTCTAATTATGGCTTAAGGATCTCTAAAAGGAAAATTTAAACCAATTTCAACTAATAACACACTTGACCAATATTGAAACATGTATTTAATCTATTTAAAAGGATAATATAAAACTAAAACTATATTTACCTGTATTTACTTATTCCATTGTACCATCTACATCCTCTCTTTTTTGCAATGCAACTATGATTGTCTCATGCTTTTCAATAGAAATTTTCCATAGGACTTTATTTGTAGGTCTTCCATGATACCGATCTAGTTTTATGTTTATTACCACCACCAAATGTGAATAGTTTATAATCTTTTTATGTGTTTCATAATCTTCAAATGCAAGTAGACCATTCTTCCTTGTCAGGTATTTTCATGGCCAAGTGTCAATAAACACCACCAATCCTATTGGAAAACATGAAAACCATCATCAAATAAGTTCTCAAAATTTTCTTAAGGGGATCAAAGACTTGTTCTAAAAATTTACTTAACAGGATCAAAAACTTGTTATCAAAATTTGCTTAAGGGGATGTGTTAAGGGGACCACCGTACTTGTTGGATAATGATATACATCATCATCTTCTCGAGGTGCTATTAACTTATGTTTAGTCTCCACACAATGATCCAACCAATATTATATTTCCTCTTCATTCCCCTCAGGTGCAACAACAACATACACATGTCCTACAAACAAAATTTGATTTAATAACTTGTGCATATCCATATAAATAATTTAGTATTACAAAATAACTTAATAAAGTGAAATAAAATGAAATAAATTGAATTAAATTACCTTCTTGTACAAGGTCTGAAACACGGTCATAGCCTTTAGATGCAAACACTCGATATTTTCTTTGTAGACATGTAAAATGTACTAATTAACACTACACATCTAATCTCGACCACTAACATTGATTCATCTTGAATCATCCCTCGGTCTAACCATTTAATCAAATACCTTTATTTGATTAAATTCATCAATGTTCCTCTCTTAATTGAATAAATCATTTATCTAATTAAGTCATCCTTTCTTGTTAATTAAATCAATCAGTTCAATCTAATTATCCCCATTTAATTAAATAATCAATCTTATTTGATTAAATCTCTAAAGTCCATCCATTAAATTAAATAAATTAAAACCTTATTTAATTTAATCTAACATCATCTCCTTGGTGAAATAAAATAAAAATCTTTATTTAGCCCTGAAATCATATTCTTCTCATATTTTGATTTTGATCAATCCATAAATCTAAATCAATATGTCACATCATTCTAATCTCTCATTAAATTAACTAACCTTGATTAATTTAATATCCTCCCATGTCCCATCCTCTAGCTTTTGCAACTTGCACAAGAAAATAGATTTAATTCATTTATTAAATCTCTATTTTCTCTCAAAAAGCATAATAAAGGAATATTCCTCAAATTTGAATTCAAAATCCAAGTGGACTTTGTCCTTCCAACAAGGAATTTACTCCACCTAGAAAGTCCTTTTTCCTTGAGCCAAGTGGCATTCAATGCACCTTCTTTCCCTCTTACATGTCATTTCAACAATTTCAAAATTCAAATATATGCATTTATTGACACATTCTTAAAAACTTGCACATCCTCCATCCATTCACCCCTTGGAAAGCAACACTTTGTCATTGGTTGATTCTTAGTCCCACATTGATCCATTTTGGACATCTCTTCAACTTTAAATTCTATAAATAAGAGGCTTCATTCCTCATTTGATCATCCACAACTTGAGTAAACTTACTATACTCAAATTCATAACAACCTTCATCCATCTTATTGAGTTTTATAGCTAGGTTATATATATTTTGTCTTGGAGAATTCATCATTCTTTAACCAAGTGGATAACAATCTTCATCAAATCATCTTCATCACACCATTGGATTTAGGAAAGGGCCAATTTTCACATCAAATTGGCACCAACTCCCTCAAGAGATTAAGAGTTTGCTTTGTTTTAGAATAGGTGGCACTTTGTCATTGGTTGATTCTTAGTCCCACATTGCTCCATTTTGGACATCTCTTCAATTTGAGATTCTATAAATAAGAGGCTTCATTCCTCATTTGATCATCCACAACTTGAGTAAAATTACTATACTCAAATTAATAGCAACCCTCATCAAATTCATCCAAGCATAGTTAGGTTTTTTGCAGGTTTTCAACATGGATCTCCATTGAAGTCATCACCACAAGTATGCATCTTTCATCAATCATTTTCATCACATCATTGGAGTTGGGAAAGGGCCAATTTTCACACCAAATTGGCACCAACTCCCTCAAGAGATTAAGAGTTTGCTTTGTTTTAGAATAGAATTTGATATTTTAGCTTTAAGTTTGTTGTGTTCTTCATGTTATTCCTTTTCTCTTACATTCAAATGGATTTCTTGAGGGATCTATATTCTAACTTGCATTGACCTTATTAATGTGTTGTTTGTTGTGTTCTTGCAGGGATAGGATATTGGTTCACATTCTTTAATAGTTCTTTCATATTGATCGTGTGCTTGTGCAAGTGTCAAGGATCTTTTCTCCCACTTTTCAACCCATTATGTATTTTCACATGCTTCCCAATCTCCTGAGATACAAAATTGAAAAAAAATGCAAGCTCCCTTGTCCAGATAGTTCATTAGGTTGCTATCAAACTCCTAAATGAATGCCATTTAGTAGATCCACTAATTGTCTCACAATCAACTCTAGGTACAATGTTCTCTTCTTCAACCAACCAAAAAAATTGATGAACTGTAGAGTACTCACTTGGACTAGGTGCAGATAATCTTGTATTGTACCAATCCACAATCCCACATGCATCTTTAAATTTTACTGCATCCCCAAATTTTAATTGTTCTCTAGCAAGAATTCTTTTGACACACGCACCAGCTCCATCATGTACTCCTTTACCATGCCCAACTTAAAAAAAACTCCATATATGTTGGACATTAAGTTCCTTGTGAACCCTACTTAACCAATAGAACATTCGAGCATTCTTGAACTACCCCGTACAATTATTTGACCATATGAGGTGTTCTATATATGGATTCCTCTTTCTCTTAAATTTCTATAAAATATATTGAAACAGTGTTGAAAAAACTCTGACGAGTGTAACTGGTTGTCACTCAAATAAAAATGATACTCCCTCAAAAAATTTCTATCATCCTCAGTGCTATCATCTGCATGTCTATAAACAATATGGACAAACATAGCTACTTGCACTGAATTATAATACTGTGATTGAATTTCCTCTTGCGAAGTTAGAGTATAATTTTCTGCAAAATCAACCACTAAAAGTATAGTACCAATTGGAAATGTGTTTCTACATACGTGAAATTGGCCATCAAGCCATCGAGAATGTTGAGAGTGCATGACATATTTTGGTACAATCTTATTCTTAAATTCACTCATGAATGCATGTACACTAACTTTTTTTGTAACTAAATCACAACGCTTTCCTATTTTTCCATCTTTTAAAGAATAGTGAACATTCTTAAATATTTTAACATCTACTAATTGTTGTCCAAAATCATTATCAACACTTTCATGCATACAAATTCTTAAGAATGAAAGATTTTCACGGCTAATGCATTGTCTAGAAATACAAGAACTTAAATAAAACAATTTACCATTAGATCTTTCACAAAACAAACTTGATATAAACTCCCTTATTGCTTCAGGTGGCATATTAATACCACATTCCTGTATAATCATGTTAGTATGCAAGGTACAACGTATATATAGAAAAACATCATAAAAATAACAAAATTGAACATGTGTTTTACAACAACAAGATATTCGTTGCTTATTAATTTGTACATACTAGGGTTCACATTTTTCAAAAGACCTTTGACTTATTTTAATATTACCAAGTAACACTAAATCACCACAAAATTTTCTATAAAATTCAGTTTGTGTTGTATCTAATAGGTTTTTTGGGTGAGGATCTCAAACTTTGGACCCCACCCTTAATTTTAAAACATCTCTAGCATTAGATGAAACCCTAGTATTATCATGCCAATATTTTTTGATCAAATATTTAATTTCAACATTCAATTTCATATCAGACCTTGGGAGTCGACCACTGAGACTCCAACATTGGTTGATAGGATCATTTTCTATACTCTCTTCTTTTTGCCACTTTTAGCAATGTTTTAGGATGTATTTTTAAAACTTCACTAATATTTCTTACCATTCTTTTATTCAAAGTTGCTTTATTAACTATAATAGTTTTTATAGTTCTTCTTGCCGTATTTTTATCTTTAGATCGACTATTTTTCCCAATAGATTGAATGGAACTAGCAACAATAGACATAACATGTTTTAATGATTGATCTTTTCTTTTTGGTTTAACAAAAAATCCTAACCTTTTCATTATTTTCCTCATTTTTTGCATTCTCATCAATTGCATCATTAGTTGACATTGAAATGCAAGTTTTTTATGATAATTTTTTTTTTTGTATATTATATTCGCATGTGTTCTTATTTTCCTCCAAGAAATCTAACCAGGAAGATTATCCAAAACATAACTTTCAATTTTTTTTAAAAATATTTTCATTAAATTCAACATCACATTCTAGATTTTCATTTTCATTTTCAACTTCAAAATGATTTACATTTTCAACTTCAAAACGATTTACATTTTCATCTTCATTTTCATCAACAAAACGGTTTTCATTTTCATTTTCATCAACAAAATGATTTTCGTTTTCATTTTCAACAAAAAGATCATTCTCATTTTCATTTTTAACAAAATATTTTCATTTTCATTTTCAACAAAAGATTTTTCATTCTCATTTTCATTTTCAACAAAATATTTTTCTTTTTCATTTTCAACAAATTCTATAAAAGTTTCATCTCTCTGAATATTATCAATGTCAACATCGTTAAGTCCATCATCTTGTAAAACTTCTACATATGAATTTACCATTTCACTAACATGTGGATTTGAAGACGTACCTGGATTTGTGCATATTGAAACATTCTCCATAGCATTGAAAGAGGGATTTAAAGACATACTAGGACTTACTTGTATAATCATATTCTTTTCCAAATTGACTTCTTGCAAATTAGCTTAGTCTACAACCATGGTCTCCTCAATGTTTTCATCTTCAATAGTTATGGAACTAGATGCTCCACCATCATTCATTGTTTTAATTCTCATTCTTCTTTCTCTTTGTCTTTGTTTCTCCTTCTCTCTCTTTGCTTCAATTTCTTCAGGAGTCAATGTCTTCCTATCTTTCCTCTTATTATGAGCTTGTGAACCCATGATTATAAAATTCTCAAGCACAAATAAATGTCAATAGTGAAATTCTTTAAAAAATTCAATCCAAATTGCAAGTTGAAAACCTATAAGGACAAAATTATTCCTCTTGCGTTCCTCAAAACAAGTAGAAAACAAGCACAATTCCACTTAAAAAACTATTTTCTTCATGCCTCTCAAAAATTCAATCCATATTGCAAGTTGAAGACTTTTTGTTCCTCCAAACAAGTACAAAACTAACACAATTCCACTTCAAAAATGTATTACATGATGCCTCCTACGAAAAAATCAATCCAAAATGCAAGTTCACCACATGTAAAGACAAAAGTTGATGAAAAATAGCCCAATATGTCGCAGTCGGCCGTACATGTGAAGTTGTAGACTTCATAGTAAAATTTTCAAGTAAATTAAAAAAAAAGTTTTAAAAAAAACATGATCCTGTTTATTACAAATGGGATCTCATTTTAGAATCGGGATCTCGTTCCCCAATATTAAATGTGGGGATCGTTGACAAAGGAACAAGATCCCGTTTCCCTATCAACGGTCACCACATTTAATATTAAGAAACGAGATCCCGATTTACAAAACGAGATCTTGTTTCTAAAAATTTGAAATTCCATTTACTTTGTGGTCGGGTTTTTAGTTTGTATTCTGGTTCGGGAAAAGCATTGGGAATCCGAACTTAGGCCTTCAACCTGGTTTGACCTACAAGTTGAAGGTCCTAACAATGTTAGAGAAAAATACTGAGTTTGGATGTATGACTGACAATTTTTTTTGTAGAATCTTTTGACGAAAATAAAACCCATTATAGATGAGATAGTGCAAATTCCAAATATGTATTTTTAAAAAAAATTGGATTATTTTTTCTATTTTTCAATTAATTTATGATGAAATTGGTCCATAAACTTTAAATATCAGGGTTTTTACTATTTTAATAACTTTTTATCAACATAACATTTTCATGAATGAATTGCACGAGAATTTACTTCAAACAATTATTTTCAATTTTTTAAATAAATAAAAAAATGATAAGTTTAGGTCATCTTATGCATGACATACATGACTATTTTTCAAAATGGCAAATATGGCTAATAAAAATTTAACAAAAAAAATATTCAATAAAAAATTACAAAAAAATATCAAAAAGGTGCTTCAATGAGTTACAAATCTTTTCCCAAAAGGATTTAGAAAAATACAATAATTTAGGTCAAAATATGGATGATGTACATGTGCATGGTATGGTAAAAAAAAAGTGACTTTTAAATAGTGGTTTTTAGAAACACCTATTGAAACTCAATTTGTACCATCTGGGTATTGAAATAAATTACATATTTAGAAACTAGACTCCAAGTACTACATTTTATGATCAGTGACTTTTTTGAAGATTCCATCTCTAAGTGCTTCAAATTTTAAGGTCAAATGTGTCAAATTCTGAAAATCAGAGAAAACACATCCACTTTTTGGCCAAAAAGTGGACTCAACTTCTTGCCAACACCTTTACCTAGCTAACAAAATTATTTAGATTTTGAGCAACTAGATGATTTACCTCAACAAACTACCATCTTTTTAATAACACAAAGAAACAAGAAGCATTCATTTGATATTTGTCCACTTATATGCATGTGTTATTATATTTTATAATTCACAACACCAATACAATTTATTTAATATGACATTTGAGAATGCAAATCAAAATTCCCCCCTCAATAGATTTAAAATTGTAAGTTCTAGGTTAGTTTTACCTTTTTATCCTCTACATGTTAGTAGTAGATAGTGGATAATATTGATTATACAAGTAATAATGTTGGTTAGAAGATAGTTATTTTCCATCTTTTTTGCCTCCCCAACATTACATAGAGTTGAGCAACCAAAAAAATATAAAACAATATATGTCAATTAGTAAGCTTTAGATTCATATTTAGTATACATTTTACTAGTTTCTAGCCACTTGAAAAAAATCATAATAATAAAAGTGAAAAAGAAAGATTGTAAAACAATGCCTAAGATTGCATACTTGTGTCACCCACCTTATATTGAATTGAAGAAAAACCAAAATTAGTTAAATAAAACCACATTAATTTAAGTTTTTATAGAAGTGAAACTAAGAATTTAAAATTTTAACTCAAAATTATGTCTATTTGAGTTCATGCCTCGATAAACTCAAACAAGGCATACATTTATAATTGTCTAATTATGTTTTATCCACCTTAGTGGTGAAGAGATTTAGTTGTACCAAAAGATGGAGTGTTAATAGCTAAGTTATACTATTTATATCACATTATTTAATTCATTGAGTTCCAAAACTTTAAAAGTTCCTGTGATAAAGAATAAAATAAAGTGTACAATTAATGCAAGAGAATTGATGACAAATTGGTGCTCATTTCACGTGGCACCCCACCATTGACATTTAATCATAATTGAAGGTGACAATTAATATAAAGTTAAAATATTTAAGGTAAAATTTCTAAAAGTATTTATGTGGGTATTTCTTAAACTACCTTATTTGTTTAAAGGTATTAAAGTAGTTAATTTATAATAAATAAGAATTATATTCTAATTTTAAATAAAAAAAACTCTCTTACCAAAAGAAAAAATTCTTTTAAATTGCACAAAGTTGGTTACCAATGTTAAGATATATAACTTACAATTCTATGACCCAAAAATAATTTTAAAATTAAAAACCCAAAAAATATAATCAATATAATATTATATCATTCTTAAAATATTGGTGCAAGACAAACACCCACTTTAGAACCATATTTTACATATCCAAATGTATAGTCTTAATGTAATGATGAATCCAAAAATAGTGGTAGAAGATAAACACCCACCTTAAAGATATATCAATGTATAGTCTTATTATAATGATTGATCTCAAAGTATTGTCTTAATGTAATGATTCTATCATGGACAAATTTCAATTAGATAGCGTCAAATCCCCCCTAAAAAGTCTTTTGGAAGTCATGTTAAGATTTGTAATAATTGTAGGACCCTAAATCTGCATTGGATCAAAAACAAAAACCATTAGTATTGTTAGTAAACCAAAGCAAACCAAAAGATCCCCTATAAGATTCATCTAATCACAAGAATGATACCAAAGAAACAAGTAAAACATAGAAAGGCATCATTCTAATGATCAAACTAGCATCTTATAGTGGATTGGTGTCACATGTGCTAGTGACCATTTCCCAATCCTTGATTAATAGCTAAAATGATGAAATTTCCATAGATGATGGAGATGATGGAGTGAAATGGACAAGATCAAATCTCAAATGAAGAGAGTGACCTTGCAAGAAGATTGTGAAGGATTTTCTCAATGTTGAAGCTTCTATTTAAGGATTTTCAAAATGCTAAGTGTGTTGAAAATGGACCAATGTGGGACAAAGATCAAGCCAATAAGATAAGGCCACTTGTCAAGTGATGATAGGTCAATGGATGTGCAAGATTTGGGAAGAGTGCCCATGAGAGGGAGAATTTGAATTCAAATTTTCCAATAAATGTTAAGTTTGACTTTGGAAGGGGACATGTAAGAGACATGTAAGGCCTCATAAATGCTCTGTTGAGTGTAAATGTCCACTTGGGGGGAGATTCAAACTTGGAGAATATTCTTCCTTTATGCCAAGTTGAAAATAAAGATTTTGATAAATCAATTAAATGCAATTTCATGTGCAAGTGGCCAAATCTAGAGAATGCAAGTGGGTGAGATTAGCATTAGATTTAATCAGGACTAATTAGCTAGGATGATGATTAGGATGCTTTGACTTTTATGACTTAAATATTTGATTTATTTAAATCAGAAATGATGGAAATGCATTATGATGGATGTTTGATTTATGATTAAATGTCAATGGTGGGGTGCCACGTGAAATGATTAAATGTCCATCATGAAATCTGTAGCCATGAGGTCGAAGGATGTCAATATGTCTTGGGAAGGACCATTGCTAGACTTTGGTGAAGGATTTTGATTATGTTTTGGAATAAATTCTTGAGATATATCCTCTAACTCATTAGGTGATGTAGAGACATTTTTGACATAATCATTGGTCGATGCCTCATTGGATGAGACAAAAACATCTTTATTGACGGATAGATCTTGATCATTATTTTCAACAATTGTGGTGGAGAGATTGACAATGCTATCATTGTCCCCAATAGCAATTATCTTTTGATCAATCAAGTCTTGGATGAGAATTTTTAGTCGAATACAACTTAATGTTGTGTGTCCCTTTGTTTTGTGATAATCACAATGGTGCTCCTCATTATACCCTGGTGGTTTAACTAGGGGTTCTTGATAGTTCCCATAGATGGGGAGCTTGATGAGATTTTCTTGTACCAATTGTTGCAAGACTGATTCGATTGGTCTCCCAAGTGGTGTGTATTGTCGCTTGTTTCTTTGTGAGATTTGTACTTTAAGTTGACCTTGTGGTGATTGATTTTGGAGATGTGGTGATTGATCTTCGACACGTGGGGGTTGGATTTGTTGATGTGGTTGACCTTGATATCTAACTTCTTGACCTTGGAGATATTGTTGTGGTTGCGGACACAACTCAATGCTTTGATGACATGGATTAACCAATGGAAGATTGTATTGATTTTGGAGTGAAGATATCTCTTTGCCCAATAGTTCAATTAGTTTGGCATGTGAAGCAAGTTGCTCAAGTGAAATTTGATCTTGATTTTGAATTTGACTCCCTTGATTCGGCTTTTGTTTAAGTGGATTTGGGATGTATAGTTGTGTTTGATTTTGGACAACATTCTGATTTGTGATGATGGGTTGAAATTGACCATTGCTCATGTTGGGAACATTCGGATAATTTTCAAATGTATCCATCCCAAAGTTTGCTAGATTCATGTTTTGAAAACTTGTACTTGGTGCCTTCTCATTTGGTTTGTAGGGATTTGGTGGGATGACATTGTTCGTTTCAAGGTTCATGCATTGATTGTTCGATTGATAGACTTGTAGTTTTGGGTTTAGATCTCCCAATGGGAAATGTGTTCCAATCTTTGATTTCGGCACACTCACACTTGTTGTTCTATTGACATTTGTCGAAGGTAATGGTCCCATGTATGGATTGTATAAGTGTGAGTTTTGATAATCAATCAGAATTGTAAGGCTTTCAAGATTCAATTGATTTGGATTACTCAAGACGTAGGGATCAAGTTTGTATTCCATGTTCTCCTTGTGTTTTGACCTTGTTATGAAAGTGACCTCTAAGGTTCTTAGGATCAATGACGAGATGAAGGATGAAAGGTGAATGATATGAGTGTTGAACGTTTAGGGACTTTGTATCAATGCTAGACTTAGGGATTTTGATTTCGATTGGTTGATTTGGATGATGAACTTGTAAACCCTAAGATGTTGGATGTGATCTTAGGATGAACTTGTTCAAAGGATGGTTGATAATTTAACTAAGTGTGCGTGGAAGGATTCATCCAAACACACCTAGCTAAACAAGTGATTTTAGGGATGTACCCAAGTCTAGGTAATGATGTTTCCAAAGCTCTAAAGTTGTTTGGATGGATGAATTTTGATAAATGTTTGGATGGATGAAGTGTTTGATTTTGATCCTTAGAGACTTAGAGAGACTTTGTTTACTAGGCCAAGGTATTGAAGAACACACTTTTCTCTAAGAGCAATCAAAAGACCAATATGACCAAAAGATATCAATCACATGTGTGGGGTCCAATTTGTTATCTTTGCTTAATGAGTACTTTTTACCACAAACACACTCTTTGATTAAAGTTTCAAACTAAGATGTCCAATGTCTTAATTTCTTTAAACCCCACAAGATATTTTATGTGGAAATTCAATGAACTCAAGGCAAGGGTTTTCCTATTGTTTACTCAAGAAGACAAATTGAGGTATAATCCAATGCTTAGGAACCTCTAAGGATGTGAATCCCCAGGGAAAGCAGTAACATATGGATTGAGTCAATGATATTTGTCTTCAAGAGGGTTTGAAATTTTGAGAATCATGTTGAATGTTTGTTTGCAAAATGTTTTCGAATACAACACTGTGTTTTCAAACGAAAAACAATTACAAGCCCTATGGATGTGTAAGACAATATTTGTTGGATTCCCACTTGGACAAGTCTAGCTACGCTTATCTCTAGCGGATGGTTAGATGCTTGACCCCACTGGCTCCCCTCCATGGCTCATTATCATCAATCGGGGCAGCATCAACACCCATGAAACTCCCATGGCATGCTTTCCATCTCTACTAGAAGATCGTAAGAGTGTGGGGTGGCTTCAGAACGACCGTTCTTGCACCAACAAATAGATTAAGGATTTTGGCAAATTCTAGCACATGGGTTCTAGTAAGGACATTCCGTTCATGGAGATTGACCCATTTGGCAAGAGTCCCCTTTATGATCCATCTTGTTGGAGCCAACCGTGTGATAATGGTGTTTAACAAATACCCACATTTATATCCCGACTGGAAATACTCTTGGCTTTAGAGTGTTACCGGTTGAGTCGTTCCCTTGGGTGAGTACTTTTTCCCCAAGGCAGACCCTCTAAGATAAACAAAAGCAAGCAAAAACACAATCCGTAACTCGATCAATCTTTGATGGCACAAAGAAAGAGAATGTATGCGAAAATGCCCCTACTCATACTCACACAAGATGTTCAATTTTTAAGCCCAAATCGAAGTGTTTAAAAGCAATAAAATGTATTTTGAGTGTTTCTCTTGCACCCTAGATCACACGAAGCGCAAGGGGAGAGGATACACATTCAACATACACTAAAGACAAGATCACAAGAATTAAACACTTGTTCATTTTAGCCTCAAAGCAATGATGACTTCATTTTAAGCACCAAAATCAAGTGTGAAGTTTGCCTTGTTCAATTTTAAACCAAATCGAAAAGCTAGTAAGTGTCTAAGGTTCAATTTTAGCCCAACTTTGAAAGAAAACAATGATCTAGTTGGATTAAAACAGAAAATTAAGGCGTGCGACGGAAGCTCAAAGCATTAAAAGAACAAGAAAACAATCTTCTCAAATGATGCTCATGCATATATTTATTGGTCAAAAGCAAAAAATGCTTCAAATTGTTAGCAACGTGTATTAGGAAAAATGAAAAGTGTACCATGCAATTAACAGGTGTCTACTTCTCCGTTGATACGATGATACCAATTGTCATTGGCATGGTCTTTATTTAAATCTATAATCACTTTTATTTTAAAAATCATTTAATTGAATATAACTAATTCTTAATCATAACTAATTGAACTAGTTACTTAATTTCTTTAAAAATATGAAACCCGCCTTCAGTATGCAAATTTTACAAATCAAATTAAATTCTTCAATGTAAATAGATTTCCACAATCCATATTAATTTGAATCTATTGCTTCTGGATTTGATTGTGTCTACTCTTTTTTCATCAACGTTTCGGATCACACACAGTGAGCCATCATCTTTTTCAACTCTCCATCCTGATGATGGCTCACTGTGTGTGATCCGAAACGTTGATGAAAAAAGAGTAGACACAATCAAATCCAGAAGCAATAGATTCAAATTAAATTCTTGTTTCCCTTTTCTTGCAAATCACGACTGAGTAGATATGCTTCATTTCGTTTGATTATTTTTATTATATATATATATATAATTTCAATATACATAGATTCTTCCTCAACCATTTAATGATTCACAAACTTTATACGTTTTGATGAACAAGGCATCTGCTGCAACAACCATGCCATATTACAGATCTGCGACAATTTGTTATTTATTAAAAGCAGTTGCCATAATTTTATATGTATAAATATGTGTGTATATTATGTGTATATGTATGTTTTTATTCATAAATCGTTATAGAGAAAAGAATGTATTGCAAATACATATATTTAAGACTCAATATATAAATATTAAAAAATGTTTATTGTGTTTGTTTCCAACAATATAAATATATATATTTTTTAAAAATAACTGTTTATTTTGTTGCAAGAGGATGGATCAAACCCTTTTATGGGGTTTACCAATGTTTATATGTATATCTTAAACTATAGTTGGTATGAGTTTTCCACAGTCCATTGAAGTTAGAATGCTTAGCTTTTGGATTCAACTGTGTGTATTTTTGTCTAACGTTTCAGATCACACTCAGTGATCCATCATCAGGAAGAGGAGAAAATGAGATGGGAAAGTAGATCAAGCTTTATAAAGGGTGAGGAAGGTGAGATGAGAAAAAAAGAAAGAACAAATAAAGAGATCAAAAAAATTATAACATGAAAGTAAACAAGAAATTTTGGGTCAACCAGAAAAATTATATCTTAAACTTTTAAATCTTTTATTATATGTGATTGAACTTTTAATTTTAGTTTTTATCTAATATTTATTAAAACATATTTATAATAATAAAAATACTTTTAAAATATATGATGTATATATGTATTCATATATATGTATGTATTATATAAATAAGAATTGTTTAATTTTTAATTATATATATGCAATTAGTTCATGACCCCAACTTATATCTATTTATTTATTTGTTTTAAAGAAAATATTTTAAATAAATAATTTTTCTAAATGAATATGCATTTATATAAATTGCCGACAATTATTGGTATAATTAGAAGAATTAAAAGCTCCTTTTTATCTTCTTCCATATTAAACTAATCATTATATTAACTATCAAATTCCTCAAAATAACTTATTTCAAACTTATTTATAACATGTATGAGGAATTTATTTCTCTAATACACAACTTTATTTTTATCTTTATTTTCAAACAATTCACAAAATTTAAATTATTTTACTTAGATTGCCTATTTCATCTTTATATCCATCATGGAATCATAATAAGTGAAATAAGGTGAAAAATTTCCTCTTATGACATTCTATATATATATTTTTAACTTTTAAAATTCTAAACTATAATTTATAACTATTATCTATAGAAGTTAATTTTTATATATCTAATTTTATATTTTGTATATACATATATTGTTTATTAATTCTATTATTTAATAAAAGTTTAAATATATGTATAAAATATTAAATGATTTTATAAAATAAACTTTTATATATAAATGTAAATTTTATTGTATCTATTCCAAATTTCAATTAAATAAATATTTGCAACATTAAATGATTATTTGAAAATCTATATGGTTCATACAATCATCTATTTATAAATCTTATTTGTTAATAAGGTTCAAAATGATATATATATATATATATATATATATATATATATATAAAATGAAATTTAGAGCTTTTCTTAAAGGATTCCCTTATTAGAGAATTTTGAAAAGGCTAGATGTTTTACTTGATAAACCAATTATTTAATCTAATGTTTTATTGAACCTTTCTCCTTTCCACTCTCACAATCGAAATAATAAACCAAACTAAAAAAAGAAAAGAAAAAAAACCATTAACTTAATCCTTGGTCCTATTTTTGTATATTTTCTATTAACAACAAACCTAGAGTTTTAAATCTAAGCTTTATGTCTTAAATATGCAATAACAATGAAAATAACTAAATATCTTCCTTTGGGAAAATACACAACTAGTCTTATAAGGCATATCAATACACACAATTATATTCCACATAACTACATTCATGAAAACTTGAAAAAAAAAATCATTGCACAAGGCACATGCCTATTTTGTTGAAGCTCTAATTTGAAGAACTCCCAAATGGTTTTCCAACTTCATCGCATAACCTTCAAAAGTAAAAACAGCAAAATAGGCTTACTAAACTTTCACATATTATAAACATATTTGTCGTACTAAGCTTATTATTTGCAATGCATACGTCTATACAAATGTATTTTAATACAACCAACTACTTATTGTTACAAATCATTGACAATTTTATACAACCAACTACGTATTATTACAAATCATTGACATTTTTTCTTTAATTTCGTGTCGGTGTCTCCCTTGAACCTCCTATAGGTACAATGATAAAACATAAAATAATAAAAGTCCGTTCTACTTTATCCACACCACTCATTCAATGGGGGAAATGATGATCTTCCCTCTGGCTCGTCCACTCTCTAGGTGTTTGAATGCCTCCACAACATCAGAAAAAGCATAAGGGCTCTTTGGGTCGATCACAGGTTTTAGTTTTCCGCTCTCTATGTATTCGCCCAGCCTTTCCAGATTGCTGCCTTGCGGCTTCACAATCAGGTTCACTGCTCTCTCATGCGGAGGAAATGATGCAATGTCCACAATTTTACCCCCCTCCTTTGCAACCACATGAGACTTAAACGATTCACCTTTAAACAAAAACGATTCAGAACCCTTTCTTCAAAATAAACTCCAATTAATACAAACAAAAATATTTGTGAGAATGAACAAAACAAATTGAAACCCTACCTATGGTGTCGAAAACAAAATCGAATTTCTCATCTGCTTGCTCGTAGCTCTGCTTGGTATAATCCACCGCCAGATCTACCCCCAGGCTCTTCACAAACTCCACTTTTCCCGTGCTGCAAGTCGAAACA
Organism: Sequoia sempervirens; assembly: GCA_007258455.2. Lineage (NCBI taxonomy): Eukaryota > Viridiplantae > Streptophyta > Pinopsida > Cupressales > Cupressaceae > Sequoia > Sequoia sempervirens. The sequence continues at coordinate 99,223 of VDFB02198218.1, read as the reverse complement.
ATTCTAGAAGCTTCGAAAACATGCTTTGCCAACTGGATCGCCAGGCTGCCCACGCCACCCGCGCCTCCAACAATAAACACGCTCTGCCCCTTCTCAAAATCAACCGTGTCGAATGCCTGCACCGCGGTTAAGAGCGCAAGCGGCAAACTAGCGGCTTCCTCGAAAGACAAATTGCTGGGCTTCAAAGCCAACAGATACTCTTCCGCCACCGAGAACTCTGCCAGAGTGCCCACCTGCTTAGGGTTTCCCACCGTGAAATCTAAAATGTCGCCGTAAACCTCGTCGCCCTTCTTAAACTTCGACACGCCTTCGCCCACGTCGGCAACGACTCCTGCTGAGTCACACCCCGGCACCATCTGCGAACCAGACCCCGAACAAAAAGGGTAAAACTTATGTACTTTTAATTAATGAAATCCAAAACAAAAATTTAAACCATAAATAAACGAGGTTTTGGTTGAGTATACAGGAAACGGGGCATCCGCGCTGCGCGCGATGCCATATTGGCGTATCTTGTAATCCGCAGGATTGAGAGCAGCTGCACGAACTTTAATCAAAACTTGGCCAGGCCCTGCACTTGGAACTTGGATTTCACCAAATTGCAGAACGTCGACAGATCCATACTCCTTGTAAAGCCATGCCTTCACCATTTTTACTCACAACAGCTGATCTCGTTGCCTATCTAACACAGTTTTTAGAGTGGTATGAGGCAAAGGACCGAGTCGGCCGTATACGTATTCGCCCTCTCTACTGACGTCGACGTAAGCTGTGATGACATGGTAACTAAAAAAAACAAACAGTCCAGAAGGTAAAAAAACAAACTGGAAGGATCTTGTCAGCATAGTGAACAACAGTCGTGGAATTTAGTTTAAGTAAATGTTAAGGAATCTAACTAGAAAGAAAACTTAGTTTATTTAGTTGATAAGAGGATTTTTGTGTGTGTTTGTATTAAGTATACTTATTTATGATAGATTGTTAGTTGAATCCTAAGATAGATAATTGAAAAGTCTTTCCTACAAGTGTATATATATATACTATTTTAACATTATAGGTTAGATTAGACTAGACAATTATTTACTTTCTAATCATGGTGTCAACAAATTCTTATTAAACTATTAAACTTGGGACAACTAGAAATATCAAGTGATATATCACTACAAAAATCACATGTGAACTTTCTTCCTTTTTTTTCTTTTGCACTCATTAATATAATGTCCTAGTTTACCATAGTCATAACATTTTGGCCTTTTGGTCCTTCCTCTTTCTCTGGCACCTCTTATTATTATTGCGGTAGCCTCCCTAGCATCTCCTTCTCGATTGTTATCATGGCAACTCATTGAGGGACCCACATCTCGAATTTATGGTACCACGTGGTGTATATTGCTAAGTGGTGTTATAATTGCTCTTAATTGTAGTTTTTGCTAGCCATGTGTTAGATAAAATTTTAATGCTCTTATAGATAAACCCTATTCTCTATCCATACACATATCCAAAAAAATCTTCCCTAGTCAATCCATGAACCATTGGTTTATATTCATCTTCTTCATGAAGTAACATTGGATGCCTATTTGTGTCATGTTTGTCCCACTTTGTATTTTATAGTATATATTTACTATCTTTCTAGGGAACTTCTCAAGTTCTCCTCTTAGTGTGGTAGACCTCTTGGTGCCTTTAATTATCAAACATTCATTCCTTATATGTTCTTCCCTACTATTTAAATTTTTAAACTAAAGTTTACTTCTTCTATGTGGGAGAGAGGTCTCAACATTCTCACCTTTCATTACAATTTCTTACTTCAACATTACATTTTCCAACTCTAATTTGAAATTATCAATTTTATCATTTCCTACTAAATTGTTCTCCCATATCTTTGACTAGGATTTTATTGTGGTGATTAATTCTACCTTATTCTTATACAAAGAGAAAATATTATCATCTACCTTTGTTATATAATGTGAGGGGCTCGAGGAAAATTCACTGCCAATAATTCATCGTGGGAAAATTCACCTCCATGACAAATTCATCTCAAGGAAAATTCACCACCAACAATTCACAACTGCAAAAAATTCATCGCATTAAAAGTTTGCAATTATTTTTTCATGGTAGTGAATTGTCGGTGGTGAATTTTCCTTGAGGTGAATTTGTCATGGCAGTGAATTTTCTTGTGGTGAATTGTTGGCGGTGAATTTTCTAATGATGAATTGCTGGCGGTGAATTTTCCTAATGCCAATGTGAGGGGTTAACCCTAAAATAAACCACTCAGTTCATTTCTCTTATGTCAAGGTTTCTTCTAGTTTTATAACCACAATTTTGAATCATTTTTCATAATGTTTTATTGATTCCTCAATTTTTTTCATCTTCCATATTGTATTTGTTTTTTATTCATATATTAGGTGAGTGATTTTTTTTCAAAAATAAGTCACTCAATTATTTCCATGTTTTATCATGCTTAGTGCAAGCTTTAATTCACCATTTTAGTGTCTCATTATTGAGGGTCTCCACAAAATCATATAATTGGGTTTAGTCATCATTAATGCCAACCCCACTATAATGAAATTCTAAGGTAAAGAGATGTTTGCTAACATCCTTAGTGTATTTAGAAAAAGTAGGAAGATTAATCATATGTGCGTCCATATTTAGAGGAAGTAAAAGTATTCTTGATTTATTTTGTATAGTTAGGGATATCCTTTCTCCTAGTCTATTCTCTACTCTTAGATAGATCTTTCTCTTTTCATCATAGTTTTTTTTCCCTAGATTCATTCCTTTTCTACTCAATAACAAAGCTCTCTCTCTACCATTATATCTTGGTGATTAAACATTTTGGAATTCACTTCCTATTATTTGTCACAAATCTCACACAAAATTGCTTCTCGATCTTTCTTTCTCTAACCCAATTAAGGATTCACTACTTATATGGACTTGCTAGAAATTGTTCCTGATTTTGACAACATGGGAGGTGACTGTTAGTCCATGAGGTTAATCTCCTCATAGTGTCGCTTTAGCTTAGGGAATATGTTTGTTGATTACTCTTATTTATCATATCCGAAGTTTCCTTAGAAAACTCTAATTTTTTGGCAACTTCTTTTATTCTATTGCTAAATATTATCTCCTCTTTGTCACCAATTAAAAAATTATTTACTTTCTCTTCTTCCCCATAGTGACCACATCTATATTATCCCTAAAAATAAGGTCAAACTTCTCTAAGCTCATAATTGCCTTATATTATTTCAACTTCCTTATCATTTTAGTTAGATTTTTCTCTATAGTTCTAAATTGGGTTATAAACCTCTCTATTTATTTAATATTCATGAATCTCATGTACATTGAGGATCTACCTATCTCAATACTATGGTTTTTACTAGCTGTGTCCCTCTTGATACACGCTCTTGATGATTCTCACATTTTTTCTAACCTTTTCAATTTTCTTTCCTCTCAATCCTAGGATTGTTTCAACATTCTTTCTTCCTTTTTTTTCTATCATGATCATTAAATTCTCTTCAAAACCTTTCTTGATCTCACCAATAAATTAATTTTACTCTCTTGTTATCAAAATTTTCAATAAATATTTAATCAATTTAATTTATCCATCTTTAACTCCTTTCTTTTTAATACCTTAATTTACCAAGGGGTTGTACAAGACACCTAATACTACCACAAATTTATTTTTAATATCTATAATGAAATCTATTCTATTTTATATTCTAGCAAGGTAATTTATAAGACTTATAGGTTCTAATGCACTTAGGGGTTTGCATCATTAGTTTCCAGTAGGATACTCTTTTTATTTTATTTTAACTTAATAGGAATAGATCCAACCACCCTTTATAATTTTAGAAAGGCATTGATAGGGACAATCTTTAAAATTTGAGGGTATATCCCCAATCTATCTAGTACTAGCCCTAAATCTATTTGTGTTGCATAAGGGGTGCGAAAACATTTTTTTTTTCTTGGATATGAATAGAGGTTTCTTGGATAAGCATAAATTTTGTTGGAGATTAAAGCATCTCCAAAAATTTAAGAAAATACAAAAATTTAAAAAACATCGTACATTAACTAGGCTCAAATTAATTTTTGATTTTCCTTCTCTTCTCTAAAATCTATAAAGAAAGCTTTTAAGAAAATTTATGTTATAACTTAGTATAAAAATACTCTTTTAGCTAAATAAAATGGTATGAATAAATAAAAATTAAATCTAATCATTTTGTTCAATAGCATAATCTATAGAAGCAATAATGCATTATATGGATGCAATACTTTTTATAAATCAAAACCTTTAATTTTTTTGGTCTAAATGATGTCAAGGATCAAATTTTATTTTATAAACATGGAAATAAGGATAAAGGAATTTCCTAGACCAAGAATATTTCTCTTTTTTTTTTTAGCCTTTTATGATATCAATTTAACATTTTGATAAAATTATCAAAGACAATAATCAATCATTAAAGATGCTTATGATGTAATGTATATATTAGTGTTGTTATCATGACACAATGACTAATGAAGGTTTATTTATAAACACTCTCAACATGCATTACATGTTTACTATTTTTTAATAAATTGGGGTTTTACCTTCAATAAAACACTCTGGAGTGTATTTTGAATGTTTGACACTTCATGTCAATTCATATTGGCTAAGTGTTACTATTAAGGCCAAATTTTCAAATTTGACATTGGATATGTAGGTTCATTTTTATAAATTATGTAACTAACCTAGATCAATTTTATTATTTATAGATCTACACAAACATAATAGATGTACATAACCTAAAGACTGAGATTTGAAATTGAAAGTAATTATGGTTGGAATTGATCTATGATCAATTTATTTTCAAAGCTCTTCACAAAATACATCATTTTTCAAAACCAATCATTGTATTAAAGTAAACCAAAATAAATGAGAGAAGTGAACAATTTTTTATTAGTTCAACTATATTTATTTTAATTTTAAAATATTATGTAAAGGTTTGAATAAAGTATTTTTATATCCTTAATATTTTAGGTGATAAATAACATCTTTATCCATTATAACTATTTCCCCCAATATTATAATTTGTTAGAAGGTCTATTAGATTGAGCACACATGTTTATTGATGTGTTATTTATGTGAAGATTGAGTTTGGTTTGCTTTCAACTTTCCTTTTCATTTTTTTGCCCTCAAAAATCCAATGTAGTTGTAGTGACATGTTTTCCTTTTACATGAACTATTAAATATTAATTTAAGAAATATGTTATATTCATTAAATATTTTCTCTAAGGAGCTAGTAACATTTTTTGTGATTATTTCAATTAATAATATTTATATCATATTATAGTTCATTGAGATTCAACTATGTAATTTTGAATCAACTTTTATTGGCCCATATTTAATGAGTATATATTCACAAGAACAATTTATCGTAAGTATAAATGGTCCACCTAAAAATAGTTGCATTCATGAGATGTTCACAAGTCTAAATCATCAAGATTTCTTAGGAGGCCAACCATCCCAATAATTCTCCAACTCAAGAATTATTAAGAATGGAGGTTCCCCCAAGGTCAATTCCACTTGTCTTACTATTACTATCCAAATTTAAAACACTCAACAAGTTTTGTTGCTTATGAACCATCCATCATAGAGCTCACTAACTTTTCCATTTATATTTAGGTGGTGTCTTCAAAGTGTATCCATTTTATGATGTTTAATCAAATATTCAACTACATAATTTTTAATGAATCTTTACTAGTTCCCATATTTCATGAGCATTGATTTATGAGAACCCATCTCTTATTCAAACATGATGATCTTCTTCTACTTAGAATTAAAAATCTAGGTGATGATCACAAGGGTAAATATTTATAACTTATTAGAAGACCATTCTTCCCAATACCACTCCAACTCAAGTGCCCTCAGCCATAAAGATCAAACCCATGTAGCTTTCTATTATATTTACAAAACTCTAAACAAGTTTTGTGCCTTGTGATCCATTCATTATTGAGATCCTTAGCTCATTCATTTATATTTAGGTGATGTTTTCCTATTGTGGATCAACTTGTGTGATGTTTGATCAAATGAACTGCATAGCTTTTAGGTAATATTTATATTTTTAGATTCTTTGATGTGTATTTAATTAATAATTTTACATCAAAAATAAGGTGGACCTACTATTGGATATCCAAGGTGAAACTTGCAGCAATAAAACTTAATAATGTGGTTTACAAATTTGAAATTATGTTTACAAGATTACCAATAACGTATTATGTGATTAACAATTCCAAACATAAAAGAAAACTATCAATACCACAAGTGACACAAGATATACATGGAGAAACCCTTGTGGAAAGAAACACCACACCCAAAGAGATCCAATGTTTGTATTAATCTTCAAATGAGATACAACAATACAACACTTCTCTCTGAATTTCAGTAGTACTTCGTGACTTTGACAACCTGCAAACAAACTCTACAAACCACCATCTCCATTCTCCAATATATAGAAGTTTGTGGGAGAGAATACCACAAATGGTATCCTAAAACAACAAGAAAAAAAACTTGGAAAAACCCATGTCCCTTTAGTGAACAGCTAGAAACATGATGAAAACTATTAAATGTTTGCATGGCTTCACATGGGCACCTAACCCATAGGTAATGAAAATTGGTCAATACCGAGTGCTCCATAACTCTTCGATAGCTCTGACGGTTTCATGCAAGAACATGCACCAACATGCAAACTTGGGCACCCCACCATGCAAAAAATGCAAATAATATGCAAGGACATGCATTGCAAAGTGGTCCCCACCCAAAAGTTGGATGCCCAAAGGGAATATTCTCTCGAGATGCTCTGTAACCATCACCGTAGTGGGTCCACCTCTTTGAATACAATTACAATTTGTCATAAGAAAATATAAAATAAATATTTTGTCCCTCATGTCCTCTAGAACACTTTCCAAAGAAGGTGGAAACACACAATTATCCTACACATAAATAGGTATATATAGGAGGTTGTGAGTCTTATTTCATCACCATATTGTGAATTGTGTTCTCATTAGAGATATTTGGAGTTTTCCCCCCTCGAAGTGGCTTGTTATTCTCAGTTATTATCAAGTATTTGCAACATATTTCATATCTTATTCTTCTATTGTGCAAGTTATTTCTTTAAAAAGTTCTCGAGGAAGTTTGTATTAGTGTTTTTTTATGATATATTGATTTATAGAAAGACATGGGAAGAACATTTGCAACATGTAGATCAAGTATTACAAGTTCTTGAAGAGAATCAACTCTATGCTAAGCCATCCAAGTGTGATTTTGGTCTTAATGAGGTGTACTCGGGGCACATAGTTTCACATGAAAGGATTTGATGGATTTGTGGCCCAGTTATGTTCATTAGAAGTCTCTCAATCTAATGCTCCTACCCATCTAGATTTACAAGCTTGAATTGCCATCAACAACAAAGATACATCTATTCTTTCGTGTTTCTTGTTTGACGAAGGTAATTGGGATTAATATCCCTATACTTAGACAATATTACCAAAGCTTGATGAAGAAGGAAGAATCATATTAGAACCAAAATGTATTCTTCAAAAATGCACAAGGAAGCTAAAGACCAAAACACTCACTCACTATTTGATCCAATGGAAGAATTTACCAATTGAAGATGCCACATGGGAGGACGAGGAGTTCATTCAAAAGCATCCAAAATTGCCTAGTATTGAGGACAATGCTTATCTGAAGAGGGGGGAATGTTATTCCCTTAATATTAGAGTACACCGGGTTATGAATAGTCAACTTGTGGCTATCTTAACTCCTAATTAAGTCATATTAACATTATTGTATTGTTATTTAGTTGATTAGGTCATCCTAGGGCTTATATAAGGTTGTCTAAGTTGGCCTGGGTGGTATCCTAGGCATAAATAGGTATATATAGGAGGTTGTGAGTCTTATTTCATCATCATATTGTGAATTGTGTTCTCATTGGAGATATTTGGAATTTTTTCCCCTTGAAGTGGCTTGTTATTCTCAATTATTATCAAGTATTTACAAAATATTTCATATCATATTCTTCTATTATGCAAGTTATTCCATTAAAAATTATAATGTCACCTATCCTAACATTCTCCCACTTGACATTATACATTGTAATTACATCCATGAGATACAAATAAAACATATAATCAAGTATGATGATTGAGGCATATGGCCTTCCTGCACCAAGAGAACTTATCTATGGTCACTGACTTCATGGGAGAATATGCAATTCTCAATTAGGACCTTACCATTCTCAACCATTTCTCTGACAAGGTGATACTGAACATCAACATGCTTAGTAAAAGCGTGATACATAGGATTTTTGGCTAAACATATGGCACTCTAATTGTCACATCCAATCCTCACTATTTTGTAATGAAAACCAATATCATTACCAAGTATCTATTACAAACTGCCTCCTTAGAGGCATGTGTAGTATTCATATACTCTGCTTTCATGGTGTAAAATGCAACTATAGGCTTCCTCTTCCTCAACCAACTCACTGAACCTCCAAACAAAGTAAAAAAATAGCCACTAGTGGACCTTCGACTGTCCAAGTAACTTGCCCAATTTGCAACAATAAAACCTTGTATGTCTAATGACTTAACCACATCATCAGTACCAATGACCTTCCACTATTCTTTTATCATCCCATCCTCTATATCACCTTCATGATACTCTGTCAAATCAACAATGTTGAACACAAGAGAAATGTTTATTCCACTAGACAACTGTACCTCATAAGCATTTCCTGAATCATGCTTCTTCAAGATCTTGCATGGTCCAAACTTCTTCATCTTTAACTTATTGTACATGTACCAATTGGAAACCTTTCCTTTCACAAATGAACCACGACTTCATCTCCTACCTGGAACTCCTTATACCTCCTTTTCTGATCTGCCTTGGCCTTATATCGTGAGTTCATCTTATTGATATGTTTCTTCACCTCTTCATGAAAATTCTTCAAATACTCAGCGAAATCTTTAGCCTCAACACTACTCTTCTCCCCTTATATATCTTTATCAGTTCAGAAGCAACTCTTGGACTACTCCCATACACATTTTGGAATGGTGATTTACTAGTGCTCTTGTTGACATTTTTTTTGTAATCAAATTCTGCCTGTAGTATAATCAGATCCCATCCCTTGGGCTTATCTCCTACTATGCATCTTAGTAGGTTACCCAAACTCCTATTCACCACCTCTGTTTGTCCATCATTTTATGGATGGTGTGCAGAATTGAACTTCAAATCTATCTTCAACTTCTTCTATAATGTCCTCTAGAAATAACCAACAAATTTGGTATCTCTATCTAAAACAATACTCTTTGATAGACCATGTAGTCTCACCACCTATTTGAAAAACAACTCTGCAATATGAACATCGCTGGTCTTATGACATGGAATGAAATATGCCTAATGAGGTAAAAATAACCTCATCAGTATAATTGGCTCTATATGTCAATCTAAACCTTTTATCCTTAACCTTTTATCCTTAATTACCTTGCCAATTGATTACCTTTAGGAAAAATAAGTGCTCTCTTTCTATGAATAAGCGTACAAACTTTATTTCTTGGAGTTGATCAAATTAAACTAACTTATGCTAGTTTAATGGTTTAGTCTTGAGTATTTTTTAGGTCAAATCAATTTCCAGTCACCATTCTAGTCAGAAGGGAAATGAATGTGGATCTTCATACTTTTGAAAACAAGCGAGCGAGTGCTAGAATTCCAAGAGCACATGTTTTGGGCCGAGTCTTTATAATTCTATTATTTTTCAGTTTTAAAAACTTTAAGGCTCATGCACGCCTTTTTAATATTGTATATCATGTGCTTTAAAGTCCCTCTCCTATTGGAAATCTGTTAAAAGACTCTATCGACTAAAAAATAGGATTTTTGTTAGTCATTTTTCATATAAATATGTAACTGTTACAAATAATGAATAGAGAAGAAGATTATCATTATGCTAAAAATTTGTCTTTTGAGTAAAAACTACCATATGAATATGAGTTTTCCCACCACTCTTTGAATTACTATGTAATATGGACACGTCTTTGGAATGAAGTAGCTTAGAGAATTTCCAGTGCATGTGATATGAGGTAGCTGTAGACACACCCGAGACCTAGCCACTCGAGGGTTATAGATAGATAGATAAGTATTCTATTCCTTATTTTGTATTTTCTTTTAGTAGATAACAGTTGAAGTTGAAATCTATTTTCATGAGTATATGTTATGTTGTCAGTGTCAAGCCTACAGGTTGTAGCTAAGTCTATAGTTTCTAAACTCAACATTGGAATGTATGGAGCATCCTCTTTCAGTAGATTCTGTTAAATTGTTTCATGTTAGCAGTTGGATTGTTATACATTAGATAAATGTTTCCTAATTTCTTTACATGTTTTACTTCTTCAACAATTTATGCATTCTTTGGTTAATTGTTTCTATGCTTTCTAGTTTAGTGGTGATGTTTTTTTAATTTATAGTTCTTTGCTTTCTAGTTTAAGATCATTTCATGCTTTCTAGATAGATAATTCATTTTTTGGCGCCGTTGCCGAGGACTCCTTTTTCTAGTGTTAGTAGGAGATATCTTGAAGACCTCTTTTAAGGATATGAATAGTTCTTTAGCTTATTTTCTGCATGGTTAGAAAACAAGGCCCCCACGGAAGATTCATACCAAAAACCCCCTAGTTGACATACCAACAACAAGCAGAGAGGGAGGTAACTCAAATCAAGAACTTACAGAGGAATTGACTGAACGGGGTCAAGTTGAGTCCTTCCCACATACTCTAGAAAGAGAATTTGTAGTTGTAGAGGAGTATATTCCTTTGAAAACTCCTGAGTGAACTTGGGATGAAAGTCATACCTTCTTCAACACCATGGGAGACTGAAGAAATGTCGCTAACAATAATGATAACCCTCCACCATGCACATTCACTTATCTTATTGCTATTGATGCAAATGATGACATGACAATGAAAAACATCTCACCCGCCTTTTCTCCAACCTTTCGGGGTTTGTCTATGGAGGACCTTGATCAGTTCCTATTTGAGTTTAAAGTCTTGTGTCAAACATATGACTACAAGAATGATAATTAAAAACTAAAGCTTTTCCCTTCCACTTTGAAAGACTCAACTTTGCACTGGTTTATGGGATTTCCTTCTCAGTAGATAACCTCCTGGGATGAGATGGAGTCTTCCTTTTTGTAGAAGTATCAAAGTTACTACAGGGTTAGCAATAGGAAAGAAGAGTTGTTCAAAGTGAGGCAAAATGAGGATGAAAGTTTAGAAGATTACCTAGATAGGTTTATCTTCTAATCTAAATGTTGTGGGGGAGAAGTTATAAGTTTTGATATCTTGAAGATCTTATTCCTTAAAGGTCTCAATGATGACACTCATAGGAGCTTGGACTTAATGGGAAAAGGATACGTGTCCCAATTAGGACTGGATGATATTATGGAACTGTGTCAAAATTTCTCATGAACCCAAGGAGGAATTAGGAAGTCCACCCTTTTTAGAGGTTCTAGTGACATTAGAAAACTTCGTGAAGAGATCGCCAACTTCAAGATTGACATTCTTGTCCAGTTAAACACCACTTTAGATGGAATCTAGGCTAAAACATGAAATTCTAAAACCTTATCCATTTATTGCCCCAGATGCCGAAACAAGCATTTGCTAAGAGAATGTCCCTTGGACAAAGTTGATAAGATTTACGTTTGTCAAGTGTGTGAAAAAAATCACCCCACCGACCAGTGTGAGCTACTGAATGCCATCGAAAATTCCAAGAAAAGAACTCTAGTCGAGGAAGAAGTGAACATTGTTAATCAAAGAACTGGAGGCAATTTTTCCTATGGCCAAAATTCCAATCCTAACTGGAGACCCCAACCCAATTGGAACAACAATCAATGGGTAGTACCTTGGCCTTAGGCACCACCTCCAATACCTTCTAATTGGGGAACTTATCCTTGGGGACCACCGAAATGGGAAAATCAATCTTGGGGTAATGCTCAGTGGCCTAATCAACCTCAACCATAGTGGTACCCTCAAAATCCCATTCCTCAATGGAATCAATCCCGACATCAATTTTATACTTGCTCTAGGAGAATGCCTACCCAACAAAAAAATATTTTACCACCTCCTTAGACTACACAACAAAATGAACAAGTTAACTAGCCACCACTTCTGGTGCAACTAGTACCGAACCCAAAGAACAATTTCCCAAATACTCTAGTGTATTATGCCAAACAAGACAATGTCATCGAACTTAATGCCATACATTGTGGAAGTTTTCAATTAAGGTCTAGAAAAATACTTTCCAATCAAGTATTGAAGAAATTATTGACGAACCTCTCAAAATCCCTGTTGAGGAAACCATGATAACACCTACATATTTGGAACAGATACCAGATACTACACAATAGAAGCTCAACTTGCCATCTTTAGCAAGAGCTTTCAACCTACCTCAGGAGGAGGGGGGTCAATCTCCAACTGAACACCCAAAGGATCCAATGCCTAAGGACCCTGCACCTAAATGAAGGACCACAACACCCTTTCTAGAGTGTCTGAAACTGATTCCTATGAACGATGCTCCAGAATCAATCTTACCCATTGAAATTGCATTAGTACAAGAAATTAAGCAATTGCATATTGAAGTTCCCTTGTTACAGGCGATTAAGGAGATCCCTGAGTTAAACCAGCTGATTAAATAGTTGTGTATCAAGACCCCCAGAAGGAAGCCAAAACAAATTAACACTATTCATATAAATGGGTACCTAGCTGATTTGTTAGCTGGAACAACCACTGCTCTGAAATATGATGACCCAGGAAGTCCGCTTAAATAACAGTAATAGTTAATGAGGTATCAATACCTAACTCTTTAGTGGACCTCGGCACAACCATCAATGTAATGACTGTGGATGTGATGGAAAAGTGGGGACTTACTGATCTATGCCCCACAACTATAGTCTTATAGATGGAAAACCAATCCATAGTTATTCCCAAGGGCATGATTGAAAACATTCTCGTGAAGGTGGATGGATGGGAATATCTAGTGGATTTCTGGATAATTGAATCCCTTACGCCCAAAGAAAGTTATCCAATAATTTTGGGATGACCATGGCTAGCTACGATTGTAGCCAAAATTCACTACAAAGAAGGAGGAATGACCATCTCACATGGGTCTAATAGCAAAAAAAAAAATTATATCCTCATGCCAAGCCTGCTAAATACAACAAAGTATGGTGGATGAACTAGAAAGCCTTGATGGATAGGAGAATTTGGCTTCACTAGCCATGGTAGTTATTAAACAACATGGTGAAGAATTAGAGGATGAATTGGAAGATGATGTGGAGAATCTTGTCATTAATTTGGGCAATGAGGAGATGCCAGACACAAAGGGAATCATGGGACACCCAATCAACATAGATCAAGTAGAATTTGATGGTGCTAGTTTTATTGGATTACCTTGTCCTTTGATGAACTTAGTCCCAAAAACTTACCATTTCTTTGCAGATGTTACTCGACTTCTTAAAACTATACCTCGCAACTGTCCACTTAACACCCCGATAAGGCCTATGTACCATCTAGGAGTCAAAACTATTATGTTGCTACTAGGAAAAAATTTGAACATCAATAGTTGGTTGACTGAGACAAAAGAACAAAGATTGTTTGACACCCTAGTGAGTAGATATAAAGCATTCACCTATGACTATAAAGATATGAGAGGAATACATCCTAGTGTGTGTATGCATCATATCTATACTGAGGATGTCCAACCAATCCACCAACCACAACAGAGACTTAATCCTACTCTCAAGGACATTGTTAAAACTGAAATTGAGAAGCTCCTGCAGGTAGGATTTATCTATCCAATTTTTGACAGCAAATGGGTGTCACCCTTGGTTGTTGATCCAAAGAAGAATGTGAAGTGGAGAGTGTGTGGACTATAGGGAGCTTAACAAAGCGACACACATAGACTATTTACCTTGCCATTTGTGGACTAAGTGCTAGATAACTTGGCCGAGAGGAAATATTTTTCATTCTTGGATGGATTTAGTAGATACAACCATATACAGGTAACATCAGAAGACCAGGATAAGACGACCTTCACTTGCCCTTGGGGGAAATTTGCATATAGGGTTCTTCCCTTTGGCTTGTGTAATGCCCCTGCCACATTTCAAAGGGTCATCTTGGCTATATTTGTTGAGCTGGTAAATGAGTGCGTGAAAGTCTATATGGATGACTTCACTGTATATGGTTGAACTTTTGATGAAGCCATCATGAATCTAGACAAGGTGTTGAAGTGGTGTGAAGATCATCGATTGTCCCTAAGTCACGAGAAATGCTTGATCATAGTGGAACAAGGGATAGTGTTGGGACACCATATTTCAACAAAAGGAATCAAGGTTGATCCTAAGAAAATTGAAGTCATACAACAACTGGAGGTTCCAAAAACAAAGACTGATGTTAGGAGTTTCTTAGGGCATGTGAGATACTACCGAAGATTTATAGAAAACTTTAGCAAAATCGTAGCCTCCATGTTTTCGCTCCTTCAGAAGAATGTAAACTTTTTTTGGATTCCTGAGTGTCAGTCTTCATTCAAAATTATTAAGGAAAAAATCATCTCTGCCCCTATCCTTTGAGGACCTAATTGGAATCTCCCGTTCCACATTTAAGTTGATGCTATTGGAGTGGTTCTAGGGCAAGAAGATGAGAATGGAGGGAAATATGCTATATACTTCATTAGCAAGAATTTGATGCCAACAAAAAAGAACTATACCACTATGGAGAAAGAATTCCTGGTTGTAGTGCATGCAATAAAAAAAAATTGACATTATGTCACGGGATATAAAGTTACAATGCATACAGATCACTCGACCATTAAGTATATCATGAACAAACTAGTGGTAAATGCAAGGATAATTAGGTGGTTACTTCTCCTTTAGGAATTCAATGTTACAATTGTCAACAAACTAAGGAAATCTAATGTAGTCACATATTTCTTATTTTGGATTAAACATGATGGCGACTGTGCCCTGGTACAATATGAGTTTCCAGATGAAAATCTATTTTCCATTTCTATTAAAACTCCTTGGTTTGTCTACATTGCAAATTACTTGGCCACCACAGAAGTGCCACCCCATCTTTCATAAAAAAAAAACATCTCATTAGAGAAAGTGCCCCCTTCAAATGGATTAATGGAATCCTGTTTCGATGTGGACCTAATATGGTTTTACAATGGTGTGTTAAGGCAGATGAGACTTATAGTATTTTGAGAGCCTACCATGATGACCCTTTATGAGGGCATTATTCTACTAAAAGGATAGTTCATAAGGTTTTGGGATCAGGGTACTACTGGCCCTCAATGCACAAGGACATCAAGAAATGTGTTCACCGATGCAATGAATGTCAAAGGGTGGGTAGGACAACTCTTTCTAACGAAATGCCTCTATAGCCTTAGGTAGTCCTTGAACCATTCAAAAAATGGGGATTGGACTTTATCAAACCAACAGATCCTCCTTCACAAGGAAAATAGTATATTCTGGTCTATACCGACTACCTAACTAAGTGGGAAGAAGTGCAAGTCCTACATATTGCCAGGGAGCAACAGGTAGCTGATTTCCTCTACAATAGAATTTTTCTCAAGTTTGGAGCTCCAAGGATAATTGTCATGGACCAAGGCCCCCAATTTATGTCCAAAGTGTTATTGGAATTTACAGATCACTTCCAAGTAAGTCACAAGAAGTCCTCACCCTACCACCTGCAAGCAAACGGTCAAGTGGAGGTCACTAATAGGGAGTTGGAAAATATTTTGACGAAAATGGTTTCCTTGGGAAGGAAAGAATGGGCTAGGAAACTACTAGAAGTTTTCTGGGCCTACAAAATGACTTGGAAATCAACCACTGGTTATAGCCCCTACGAGTTAGTCTTTGGGAAGAAACCTCTCTTACCCATTGAATTTGAACTTCAAACCCTTAGGACAACCATGGAATTGGGCATGGATCTCAAACAATCCCAAATTGAGAGAGTCTTATAGATTAGTGAATTGGAAAAACTCCATTTGGACGTCATCCATCAAACTGAATTGATCCAACAACAATGTAAGGTATGGCATGATAAACACATCAAAGAGAAAGAATTCCATACTGGGGATTGGGCACTACTGTTCAATTCTAGAGACAAGGATCATCAAGGGAAACTTAGGACACATTGGCTTGGACCATACAAAATTTTAGAAGTATTTGCTAATGGTTCCAGCTGAAACTTATTGATGCTAATACCCAAACTCTCCTTGTTAATGAGCACCGGTTACGCCTTTATCATAAACCTGTTAATAAGGAAGAGTTTACAAAAATGGTGGAAATGCAAGGAGAAATCCACTGCATTAACTCTGTTGTGGTAGGGTCAATCTACTTTTGTCAACCCTATAGCAAAAAAAAAATCAATTCTAAACGTTTCTTTGATTTCTTCATCAATTTTTACCTTTGGACTTGACCAAATCTTGTCTCTCTTTTGCAGGACTTTCCCTTTGGCAGAGCACAATTTTGGCGCACCTTACTGCGATGCTCCAAAATTTGTCAACATGATTGTTGCAATGCTCTAAAAATTGTTGCTATGATACTCTAGAATCTGCATAACAAACTGGTGCCGCTCATCACTCTAATCCTGCATTCTGACACATCACTCAATGGTGCTTTGGGAATCCAAGGCCAAAATTTCACAACTTTCTTCATTTTGGTTGCATCTTTTTAGTGATGCTCTAGAATTCTATTGTTTCTTCATTCCGGCTATATATTTTGAATGATGCTCCAGAATTCTGCTATTCTTTCCTACGGCGGCATCTTTTCAGCGATGCTCCAAAATTTTGTTCAGATGCTTTAGAAATTTTGGTTGTCGCTTCGACTGCATCTTTCAACGATGCTCTAGAAATTTTGGTTGTTGCTTTGACTACATCTTTCAGCAATGCTTTGGAGATTTTGGTTGCTACTTTGGTTGCATCTATCAACGATGCTCCAAAATCCTCAATTTGGTCAGCATGTTCCAATGATGTCCCTCTATGATGATCCAAAACTTTCTTCTTCTCTACTTTAGTTGCATATTCTTGAGAATGCTCCAGGACTTTTGGTATTAAATTTTGTTTTTCCAAAATTTCTAAGTTTCGTGCATTCCTGTCCTTTAATGTTTCCTTTAGATTTGCTCCCATATAATTATTTTTCCACCTTATACAAAATCTTTCCATAATAAATAAAATTATTATGCCATCTTTTTTCCATAATAATTTCCACCATCACTTTAACCATCCCATCCATGCCATCATTATTCGCCGCTACCCTCGCCAACCATATGACTATTATGTCAGCACAAGTGAGTTACATTTGATCTAATGACATGACTTAAGGTATGTGTGAATTTATTTATTTAAAGGGTTAGTACTTATTTTGAATAAAGGTTAATTAATTGGCATGATCCGTCCCCCTTGTAATTTTGAAACTTGTGCCCTTTACATGATTGATAAGAGTATGACAATAGTTGTAATTCCCCATGAAAGGCCATCATCATTATGCAATAAGGTGACAAGAAAGATGGTAATTAATTCTTTCCCCATTGAGTGTATTGACACAAAACTCTTTCCCTGCCTGTAATTCAGTGAAGCAAGCTTTCCAGAGTTCTGTAAAATTTTTCCAAGAAACAAAGGAAATGGGAGGCGCTAAAAAGAAGTCTAAGCCAACTTCTGCAGCGCCATTGTTGGCATTGAGCAATATAGCAACATTATTCCAGAGAGTTGGATGGTCGGACCTCATGAAATAATTTGAAGGGCACATAGAGCAGTTGGTGAAGGAATTCGTTGAAAGTTTTGCAGATGGGAAGACCATAGTGTGTGGCAAACAATTTCGGGTAAGTACAAAAATTATTTCTTGTCTTTCTAGTCTTGAGAATAAAGGAATTAATTTGAATGAAAATTCCCATGTTCTTTATCAGAATTTAATATAACTATTTCATAGGGAAGGGGAACCCCAACCTGTAATGACTATAAACACCAGGGGGAAAAATAATGGAATTCATAGAATGTCTCTTCCAGAACCCTAGAGGTCTACTGCAACCTGGATTATTAAGTATTTTACTTGTGAGGGACAAATGACTACAGTTGTGGGACCCCCTTTTCGCCTACTAACTCATTTACGCCATGACATTGAGGACCCTACTCTTAGGGTAAATTTACCATCTTTTCTCTCCCATTCAGTCACCTCTATGATGGAAAAGTATAAAGTTGGGATGGGGCCCCTTAAACATCATGGTCTGATACAGTTAATATGTAAATACCATTTCCACAAAAATCCTGAAAAGGGATGGAAAAAGTTTCTATGAAAATTTGAAAATGAGGAGCTAGGGAGGTCACTTGAGGAGGGAGAATCCTCTAAACAAAAGGAGCAGTCTGTAGAGGAACACTCCTCAGAGGCATTAGGTACCCTTGAATCCTAACATACCTCCTTGGTTCCCAGTGGCGATGTGCCAGAAACCTTTCCAGATGAATTACAAACCCCAGGACAGGAAGGGGAGGTGGGAATTGTGCATTTGGGAGGAGAGGAGGTACCTCCTCGAAAGAAAAAGAAACAAAGTAAAGTTATTTTCCAAAAAAATCCTCCTCTATGGAGGAGCAAACGGTTATCTTCAGGGGCCAGCGAAATTAAACCCCAAGATATAGGTAGTACTTCAAAAAGGAAAAAGGCCAGGACTCCAATAAAGGTGGTAGAAAATGATATTCTGCCTGATAATGAGGAGACAAATGAAACAAAAAAGAAAGGGGATCAACTTCTTAGGGAAAAGAACGAGGAAACCCTATCACTTGAAGAACAAGAAGGGGAGAAGATACAATCACCCCATTTAGAGCTGAATGAAGATGAGCATGTGGGAGGATTCTCTCTGTTTCTTGATAGAGCAAGGAGTATACCATAATTTGAAGAAAATGTACATCAAATTGATGAAGAAATAGAAGAAATGCCTTACTCGTCTTTCTTGAGAACACTGAGGTAGAAAATGCACCCCCATGTTGATGAAAAAGTGGAGGAAGTGCCTCACTCATCCCTTCCTGAGGACACCAAAGAGGAAAATGTGCCTCATCTTAATGAAGAAATTCCTCACACATCCTTCTCTAAGGACACATGTGATATAGAATCCAGCCAGAAAAATGAGGAATTGGAAAAGTTAAAGGAAGAAATTGAGGGATTGAGAGCCAGGTTGCAAGATGACGAAGCAAAAATTAACCAACAGAAAGAATAAATTGAGGTGCAAACTGCCATTGTACATAAAAGAAACCAGGGAATTGCCAATTTTTCTACACAAATGGAGGAAAAAGACAAGCTTATTGAAAAACTGCAATACTAGATCCAGTAATGGAATCAATAGGGTAAGCAGCATTAGGATGCTCTGTGTGAAAAAGATAAGTGTATAAAAGATTTAAAAAGTAATTTTATGCAATTATTTAGTGCTTTTGAAGAAAAGAATAGGTAGGAAATTGAGTTAAATGCCTCTATGAGTAAAATTGTGGAGCTAGAACAAAATCTATAGGAGAGTGATACTCAACCAATCATGGAATCAAAGGGAACATAAACTGAACCTATTGTTAAAGACTGGTTCCAGGTACACATTCCCCCAATACTAATGAAGTGGATAAAGCATTGTTACTATTACCTGATTTTTAGCTTTTAGCTAAAATCAGGTAACTTAGTGTTTGTTCTTTTCATGATTGTTTAAAAATTCACAAGATAAATTGTAAAACTATCAGTTTCAATATGCATGAAGGAGTGATTGTCAAATAAATAGATTACATTTTGTCATTTCAATGTTGCATTACAATAAATGAAAAGAGAATCACATATATACAAATGTAGTCTTTATTGATAATCTTGAAATATACATGTCCCTCACAAGCCAAGGGACTAACTCTCTTATTCAATGAACATATGAAGCAATTCATGCATGAATAAGTAGAAGAAAGGAAAATGTGCATATAAGAATGAAGCCAATCATTGCCTGAGAAAGACTGGTTGTAGGTTTCCTGACTGCTCTTTGATGTTGCCTCAAGCCACTTGTGTCCCTCCCAACTTCGTAGTGCTCCTCACCCTGCATCTGAAGAAAGCATGATGTTAGAGCAAAGCTCTAAGCAATGGGAGATTCAATCCTTACATACACACCTACCTATGCATGTATAAACTGGTCCATAAGTGCATTAAACAAGCATGCAAACCTTGGATGTTTCGAAAAATAATAAAGTCATCAAACACATCCAACATATGCATTTATTTTCTAACTGTTTCCTTCATGTGCATATTTAGGACAAGTCTGGTTACTGTTCTAATTCAGATCAAATACAACATGTGGGGTAAATGTGGCTCCCGCAAGGGTAGAGCTCAACATGCTTTGAACGAAAAGGAAATTGAGCAACTTGATCAAAGATTTATCTATTATCAATGCATTAAATCAATATGGAATCACATAAGTTGATCAACTTTCATTATCAAATTCAAAAGATGTCACATACTATGATGATATGTATTTCAATCTTCTTAAGTGGACCCTTGATCTATTTTCTAAAAAGAAGTGATTTTGGAGATGCATCAAGTGTCTTCATAGATGCATCAAGTTCAATTATGCATCTTCTAACAATGAGGAAGCATTTCAAGTTGTTGTCAAGCCCCTCTCACCGTAACTCTATGGGGCAGTCACACATCACATAGGAAGGTGAGTTGTTAGGTCACCCACATATGTGACATGTGGTTGTCCAATAAAGTTAAAATGAGCAGACAGTTGTGTATCACACATGAGAAAAAAGGAAACAAATGTGGTGGAATCAGATGGTAGATTCAGGTGGGACAACAATATGTATTCTCATGTCATTCAGGACATCAACAATGTCTTTTGACTTTACTGAAGGAAAACAGGGAATGATATTAAAGATGGCATTATAGATGGAAAATAAAGGAATGGTTTCAAATTCCCTCTTTGGTGTCACATAATGATCAATTTTCATCTACATTTCTTGAAGTTGCTAAGACCCAAAGATTACCTCCACAAGTGATATACAATTGACAATAACTTTATTGATGGAAATGGAGAAAAAATGGTTGAATCAATCATGAAACAACACAAAGTGACCTCTTGGAGACAAGGTTATGATATAAGTGGATGGGACAACACCTTGCCAAATGCTTAAGGAACATGAAGTAATAATGATACAGCTGATAGGGATGAATCAAATAACAAAACAAGGAAGGTACTCAGCAATATCATTAATTCTCATCTTAAAGGAGGTGGACTACACATGAAGAAACATACACCAAAGTTCATAGTAATGTAATGGCTGTCATTCATCATGAGAACAAAACATGCACATACTTTCCTATTTTAGTCATTGAAAAGCTATTGAATTGGAAGATCTCAATTTAAACTAGGACTAGGCCATACAATGCAAGGTACAATCATTACATGGATGACAATAAACTCTTACAATCAATAGCAACATTTATGACTATATAATGAAAATATGTATGACACTGCCATCAAAAGGATGCTACTATGATGGTATCTCTACATGAAAAATCAATGACCTTAAGGCATGGAGTAGGAGGAGTGAGAGGTTCAAGCTATTTTTCTCCGAAGCCTCAAAATATGTTCCTCTAGAACTGTGTCTTCCACAAGGGCTAGTAGTGTTGAGCTAGCAGTGTTGAGCTATTCTTGCCTCTTCTAGAGGGCAAGGATTATCTACAACCATCTGACAGTGATGCTGATTTTGATGATGAAGGCTTCATGAAATATGAGCAGTGCACATAGCAGTATTGCCAAGGGTTTGATGACAGCCTAGTAGGAAAATGCAATGAAGCAAAGTGTCATAGTGGCATGAACAAGGATGGTCATATATGGTAGCAAAGAGAAAGGTCTCATTACAATGTGGCAGTCTTGTTTGCTTGCATTCTTTGTCCTCTTCATTGTTACATTCTAATAGTAAGAAGCTTACAGTGATATGGTAGGTGAATAGAGAAAGACATGACATGATTCAAAAGAGTTGACAACCCATACCTGTATAGTCATGAAGGAAAATTAATGAGCACAAGGATGAGATCATCTAAAGAGGACAATGATGATATTTCTTGTAAGAGATTTAAAGGAGCAAGCCCAAAGGTTGAGAACATGTCAAAGACAAATATGACA
>VDFB02198218.1:31644-76932 GCA_007258455.2 Sequoia sempervirens | reverse complement strand
ATTGGTAATCTTGTAAACATAATTTCAAATTTGTAAACCACATTATTAAGTTTTATTGCTGCAAGTTTCACCTTGGATATCCAATAGTAGGTCCACCTTATTTTTGATGTAAAATTATTAATTAAATACACATCAAAGAATCTAAAAATATAAATATTACCTAAAAGCTATGCAGTTCATTTGATCAAACATCACACAAGTTGATCCACAATAGGAAAACATCACCTAAATATAAATGAATGAGCTAAGGATCTCAATAATGAATGGATCACAAGGCACAAAACTTGTTTAGAGTTTTGTAAATATAATAGAAAGCTACATGGGTTTGATCTTTATGGCTGAGGGCACTTGAGTTGGAGTGGTATTGGGAAGAATGGTCTTCTAATAAGTTATAAATATTTACCCTTGTGATCATCACCTAGATTTTTAATTCTAAGTAGAAGAAGATCATCATGTTTGAATAAGAGATGGGTTCTCATAAATCAATGCTCATGAAATATGGGAACTAGTAAAGATTCATTAAAAATTATGTAGTTGAATATTTGATTAAACATCATAAAATGGATACACTTTGAAGACACCACCTAAATATAAATGGAAAAGTTAGTGAGCTCTATGATGGATGGTTCATAAGCAACAAAACTTGTTGAGTGTTTTAAATTTGGATAGTAATAGTAAGACAAGTGGAATTGACCTTGGGGGAACCTCCATTCTTAATAATTCTTGAGTTGGAGAATTATTGGGATGGTTGGCCTCCTAAGAAATCTTGATGATTTAGACTTGTGAACACCTCATGAATGCAACTATTTTTAGGTGGACCATTTATACTTACGATAAATTGTTCTTGTGAATATATACTCATTAAATATGGGTCAATAAAAGTTGACTCAAAATTACATAGTTGAATCTCAATGAACTATAATATGATATAAATATTATTAATTGAAATAATCACAAAAAATGTTACTAGCTCCTCAGAGAAAATATTTAATGAATATAACATATTTCTTAAATTAATATTTAATAGTTCATGTAAAAGGAAAACATGTCACTACAACTACATTGGATTTTTGAGGGCAAAAAAATGAAAAGGAAAGTTGAAAGCAAACCAAACTCAATCTTCACATAAATAACACATCAATAAACATGTGTGCTCAATCTAATAGACCTTCTAACAAATTATAATATTGGGGGAAATAGTTATAATGGATAAAGATGTTATTTATCACCTAAAATATTAAGGATATAAAAATACTTTATTCAAACCTTTACATAATATTTTAAAATTAAAATAAATATAGTTGAACTAATAAAAAATTGTTCACTTCTCTCATTTATTTTGGTTTACTTTAATACAATGATTGGTTTTGAAAAATGATGTATTTTGTGAAGAGCTTTGAAAATAAATTGATCATAGATCAATTCCAACCATAATTACTTTCAATTTCAAATCTCAGTCTTTAGGTTACGTACATCTATTATGTTTGTGTAGATCTATAAATAATAAAATTGATCTAGGTTAGTTACATAATTTATAAAAATGAACCTACATATCCAATGTCAAATTTGAAAATTTGGCCTTAATAGTAACACTTAGCCAATATGAATTGACATGAAGTGTCGAACATTCAAAATACACTCCAGAGTGTTTTATTGAAGGTAAAACCCTAATTTATTAAAAAATAGTAAACATGTAATGCATGTTGAGAGTGTTTATAAATAAACCTTCATTAGTCATTGTGTCATGATAACAAAACTAATATATACATTACATCATAAGCATCTTTAATGATTGATTATTGTCTTTGATAATTTTATCAAAATGTTAAATTGATATCATAAAAGGCTAAAAAAAAAAGAGAAATATTCTTGGTCTAGGAAATTCCTTTATCCTTATTTCCATGTTTATAAAATAAAATTTGATCCTTGAGCATCATTTAGACCAAAAAAATTAAAGGTTTTGATTTATAAAAAGTATTGCATCCATATAATGCATTATTACTTCTATAGATTATGCTATTGAACAAAATGATTATATTTAATTTTTATTTATTCATACCATTTTATTTAGCTAAAAGAGTATTTTTATACTAAGTTATAACATAAATTTTCTTAAAAGCTTTCTTTATAGATTTTAGAGAAGAGAAGGAAAATCAAAAATTAATTTGAGCCTAGTTAATGTACAATGTTTTTTAAATTTTTGTATTTTCTTAATTTTTTTGAGATGCTTTAATCTCCAACAAAATTTATGCTTATCCAAGAAACCTCTATTCATATCCAAGAAAAAAAAAAATGTTTTCGCACCCCTCATGCAACACAAATAGATTTAGGGCTAGTACTAGATAGATTGGGGATATACCCTCAAATTTTAAAGATTGTCCCTATCAATGCCTTTCTAAAATTATAAAGGGTGGTTGGATCTATTCCTATTAAGTTAAAATAAAATAAAAAGAGTATCCTAATGGAAACTAATGATGCAAACCCCTAAGTGCATTAGAACCTATAAGTCTTATAAATTACCTTGCTAGAATATAAAATAGAATAGATTTCATTATAGATATTAAAAATAAATTTGTGGTAGTATTAGGTGTCTTGTACAACCCCTTGGTAAATTAAGGTATTAAAAAGAAAGGAGTTAAAGATGGATAAATTAAATTGATTAAATATTTATTGAAATTTTTGATAACAAGAGAGTAAAATTAATTTATTGGTGAGATCAAGAAAGGTTTTGAAGAGAATTTAATGATCATGATAGAAAAAAAAGGAAGAAAGAATGTCGAAACAATCCTAGGATTGAGAGGAAAGAAAATTGAAAAGGTTAGAAAAAATGTGAGAATCATCAAGAGCGTGTATCAAGAGGGATGCAGCTAGTAAAAACCATAGTATTGAGATAGGTAGATCCTCAATGTACATGAGATTCATGAATATTAAATAAATAGAGAGGTTTATAACCCAATTTAGAACTATAGAGAAAAATCTAACTAAAATGATAAGGAAGTTGAAATAATATAAGGCAATTATGAGCTTAGAGAAGTTTGACCTTATTTTTAGGGATAATATAGATGTGGTCACTATGGGGAAGAAGAGAAAGTAAATAATTTTTTAATTGGTGACAAAGAGGAGATAATATTTAGCAATAGAATAAAAGAAGTTGCCAAAAAATTAGAGTTTTCTAAGGAAACTTCGGATATGATAAATAAGAGTAATCAACAAACATATTCCCTAAGCTAAAGCGACACTATGAGGAGATTAACCTCATGGACTAACAGTCACCTCCCATGTTGTCAAAATCAGGAACAATTTCTAGCAAGTCCATATAAGTAGTGAATCCTTAATTGGGTTAGAGAAAGAAAGATCGAGAAGCAATTTTGTGTGAGATTTGTGACAAATAATAGGAAGTGAATTCCAAAATGTTTAATCACCAAGATATAATGGTAGAGAAAGAGATTTGTTATTGAGTAGAAAAGGAATGAATCTAGGGAAAAAAAACTATGATGAAAAGAGAAAGATCTATCTAAGAGTAGAGAATAGACTAGGAGAAAGGATATCCCTAACTATACAAAATAAATCAAGAATACTTTTACTTCCTCTAAATATGGACGCACATATGATTAATCTTCCTACTTTTTCTAAATACACTAAGGATGTTAGCAAACATCTCTTTACCTTAGAATTTCATTATAGTGGGGTTGGCATTAATGATGACTAAACCCAATTATATGATTTTGTGGAGACCCTCAATAATGAGACACTAAAATGGTGAATTAAAGCTTGCACTAAGCATGATAAAACATGGAAATAATTGAGTGACTTATTTTTGAAAAAAAATCACTCACCTAATATATGAATAAAAAACAAATACAATATGGAAGATGAAAAAAATTGAGGAATCAATAAAACATTATGAAAAATGATTCAAAATTGTGGTTATAAAACTAGAAGAAACCTTGACATAAGAGAAATGAACTGAGTGGTTTATTTTAGGGTTAACCCCTCACATTGGCATTAGGAAAATTCACCGCCAGCAATTCATCGTTAGAATATTCACCGCCAACAATTCACCACAAGAAAATTCACTGCCATGACAAATTCACCTCAAGGAAAATTCACCACCGACAATTCACTACCATGAAAAAATAATTGCAAACTTTTAATGCGATGAATTTTTTGCAGTTGTGAATTGTTGGTGGTGAATTTTCCTTGAGATGAATTTGTCATGGAGGTGAATTTTCCCATGATGAATTATTGGCAGTGAATTTTCCTCGAGCCCCTCACATTATATAACAAAGGTAGATGATAATATTTTCTCTTTGTATAAGAATAAGGTAGAATTAATCACCACAATAAAATCCTAGTCAAGGATATGGGAGAACAATTTAGTAGGAAATGATAAAATTGATAATTTCAAATTAGAGTTGGAAAATGTAATGTTGAAGTAAGAAATTGTAATGAAAGGTGAGAATGTTGAGACCTCTCTCCCACATAGAAGAAGTAAACTTTAGTTTAAAAATTTAAATAGTAGGGAAGAACATATAAGGAATGAATGTTTGATAATTAAAGGCACCAAGAGGGCTACCACACTAAGAGGAGAACTTGAGAAGTTCCCTAGAAAGATAGTAAATATATACTATAAAATATAAAGTGGGACAAACATGACACAAATAGGCATCCAATGTTACTTCATGAAGAAGATGAATATAAACCAGTGGTTCATGGATTGACTAGGGAAGATTTTTTTGGATATGTGTATGGATAGAGAATAGGGTTTATCTGTAAGAGCATTAAAATTTTATCTAACACATGGCTAGCAAAAACTACAATTGAGAGCAATTATAACACCACTTAGCAATATACACCATGTGGTACCATAAATTCGAGATGTGGGTCCCTCAATGAGTTGCCATGATAACAATCGAGAAGGAGATGCTAGGGGAGGCTACCGCAATAATAATAAGAGGTGCCAGAGAAAGAGGAAGGACTAAAAGGCCAAAATGTTATGACTATGCTAAACTAGGACATTATATTAATGAGTGCAAAAGAAAAAAAAGGAAGAAAGGTCACATGTGATTTTTGTACTGATATATCACTTGATATTTCTAGTTGTCCCAAGTTTAATAGTTTAATAAGAATTTGTTGACACCATGATTAGAAAGTAAATAATTGTCTAGTCTAATCTAACCTATAATGTTAAAATAGTATATATATACACATCTACATAATTTAAATGTGGGAAAGACTTTTCAATTATCTATCATAAATGAGTATACTTAATACAAACACACACAAAAATCCTCTTATCAACTAAATAGAAAATAAGTTTTCTTTCTAGTTAGATTCCTTAACATTTACTTAAACTAAATTCCACGACTGTTGTTCACTATGCTGACAAGATCCTTACAGTTTGTCTTTTTCCCTTCTGGACTGTGTCTTTTTTCGTTACCATGTCATCACAGCTTACGTTGACGTCAGTAGAGAGGGCGGATACGTATACGGCCGACTCGTTCCTTTGCCTCATACCACTCTAAAAACTGTGTTAGATAGGCAACGAGATCAGCTGTTGTGAGTAAAAATGGTGAAGGCATGGCTTTACAAGGAGTATGGATCTGTCGACGTTCTCCAATTTGGGGAAATCCAAGTTCCAACTGCAGGGCCTGGCCAAGTTTTGATTAAAGTTCGTGCAGCTGCTCTCAATCCTGCGGATTACAAGATACGCCAATATGGCATCGCGCGCAGCGCGGATGCCCCGTTTCCTGTATACTCAACCAAAACCTCGTTTATTTATGGTTTAAATTTTTGTTTTGGATTTCATTAATTAAAAGTACATAAGTTTTTCCCTTTTTGTTCGGGGTCTGGTTCGCAGATGGTGCCGGGGTGTGACTCAGCAGGAGTCGTTGCCGACGTGGGCGAAGGCGTGTCGAAGTTTAAGAAGGGCGACGAGGTTTACGGCGACATTCAAGATTTCACGGTGGGAAACCCTAAGCAGGTGGGCACTCTGGCAGAGTTCTCGGTGGCGGAAGAGCATCTGTTGGCTTTGAAGCCCAGCAATTTGTCTTTCGAGGAAGCCGCTAGTTTGCCGCTTGCGCTCTTAACCGCGGTGCAGGCATTCGACACGGTTGATTTTGAGAAGGGGCAGAGCGTGTTTATTGTTGGAGGCGCGGGTGGCGTGGGCAGCCTGGCGATCCAGTTGGCAAAGCATGTTTTCGAAGCTTCTAGAATTGTTTCGACTTGCAGCACGGGAAAAGTGGAGTTTGTGAAGAGCCTGGGGGTAGATCTGGTGGTGGATTATACCAAGCAGAGCTACGAGCAAGCAGATGAGAAATTCGATTTTGTTTTCGACACCATAGGTAGGGTTTCAATTTGTTTTGTTCATTCTCACAAATATTTTTGTTTGTATAAATTGGAGTTTATTTTGAAGAAAGGGTTCTGAATCGTTTTTGTTTAAAGGTGAATCGTTTAAGTCTCATGTGAATCGTTTAAGTCTCATGTGGTTGCAAAGGAGGGGGGTAAAATTGTGGACATTGCATCATTTCCTCCGCATGAGAGAGCAGTGAACCTGATTGTGAAGCCGCAAGGCAGCAATCTGGAAAGGCTGGGCGAATACATAGAGAGCGGGAAACTAAAACCTGTGATCGACCCAAAGAGCCCTTATGCTTTTTCTGATGTTGTAGAGGCATTCAAACACCTGGAGAGCGGACGAGCCAGAGGAAAGATCATCATTTCTCCCATTGAATGAGCGGTGTGGATAAAGTAGAACAGACTTTTATTATTTTATGTTTTATCATTGCACCTATAGGAGGTACAAGGGAGATGCCGACAGGAAATTAAAGAAAAATTGTCAATGATTTGTAATAATACGTAGTTGGTTGTATAAAATTGTCAATGATTTGTAACAATAAGTAGTTGATTGTATTAAAACGTAGTTGGTTGTATTAAAATATATCTGTATAGACATATGCATTGCAAAATATAAGCTTAGTAGGAAAAATATGTTTATAATATGTGAAAGTTTAGTAAGGCAAATATTATGTAGTGAAACCTTGTATGGAAATCCTTGTGATATGTGTTAGTTTAAAGGTTGTGAAATGTGTGTGTGAGGTTATGGGAAGAGCGATGTGACCCTTAGAGTTCATGGTGGATTGAGTATCAATCCTATGGTTGGGAGGAGAGCTATTAGCCATTTTTTTTCTTTTGTTGTTTTCACTTTTCAAGATTATGTGTTGAAATTGGAAAATCATTTGGGAGTTCTTCAAATTAGAGCTTCAACAAAATAGGCATGTGCCTTGTGCAATGATTTTTTTCAAGTTTTCATGAATGTAATGTGGAATATAATTGTGTGTAATGATATGCCTTATAAGGCTAGTTGTGTATTTTCCCAAAGGAAGATGTTTAGTCATTTTCATTGTTATTGTGTATTTAAGACATAAAAGCTTTGATTTAAAACTCCAGGTTGGATAGTGTATAGGGTTTGTTGTTAATAGAAAATATACAAAAATAGGACCAAGGATTGCTTAATTTTTTTTTTTCTGTATTTTTTTAGTTTGGTTTATTATTTAGATTGTGAGAGTAGAAACGAGAAAGGTTCAATAAAGCATTAGATTAAATAATTGGTTTGTCAAGTAAAATATCTAGCCATTTCAAAATTGTCTGATAAGGGAATCCTTTAAGAAAGCTCTAAGTTTCATTAGTCATATTTTTATATATGTGTTAAATTAAATCATTTTGAACATTATTAACAAATAAGATTTATAAATAGATGATTGTATGAACCATATAGATTTTCAAATAATCATTTAATATTGCAAATATTTATTTAATTGAAATTTGGAATAGATACAATAAAATTTACATTTATATATAAAAGTTTATTTTATAAAATCATTTAATATTTTATACATATATTTAAACTTTTATTAAATAATAGAATTAATAAACAATATATGTATATACAAAATATAAAATTAGATATATAAAAATTAACTTCTATAGATAATAGCTATAAATTATAGTTTAGAATTTTAAAAGTGAAAAATATATATATAGAATGTCATAAGAGGAAAATTTTCACCTTATTTCATTTATTATGATTCCATGATGGATATAAAGATGAAATCGACAATCTAAGTAAAATAATTTAAATTTTGTGAATTGTTTGAAAATAAAGATAAAAATAAAGTTGTGTATTAGAGAAATAAATTCCTCATACATTTATAAATAAGTTTGAAATAAGTTATTTTGAGGAACTTGATAGTTAATATAATGATTAGTTTAATATGGAAGAAGATAAAAAGGAAGCTTTTAATTCTTCTAATTATACCAATAATTGTCGGCAATTTATATAAATGCATATTCATTTAGAAAAATTATTTATTTAAAATATTTTCTTTAAAACAAATAAATAAATAGATATAAGTTGGGGTCATGAACTAATACGCATATATATAATTAAAAATTAAACAATTCTTATTGATATAATACATACATATATATGAATACATATATACATCGTATATTTTAAAAGTATTTTATTATTATAAATATGTTTTAATAAATATTAGATAAAAACTAAAATTAAAAGTTCAATCACATATAATAAAAGATTTAAAAGTTTAAGATATAATTTTTCTGGTTGACCCAAACTTTCTTGTTTACTTTCATGTTATAATTTTTTTATCTCTTTATTTATTTTTTCTGTTTTTCTCATCTCACCTTCCTCACCCTTTATAAAGCTTGATCTGCTTTCCCATCTCATTTTCTCCTCTTCCTGATGATGGATCACTGAGTGTGATCCAAAACGTTAGACAAAAATACACACAGTTGAATTCAAAAGCTAAGCATTCTAACTTCAATGGACTATGGAAAACTCATACCAACTATAGTTTAAGCTATACATATAAACATTGGTAGACCCCATAAAAGGGTTTGAGCCATCCTCTTGCAACGAAATAAACAGTTATTTAAAAAAACAATTAATATATTTATATTGCTGGAAACAAACACAATAAACATTTTTTAATATTTATATATTGAATCTTAAATATATGTATCTGCAATACAATTTTTTCTCTATAACGATTTATGAATAAAAACATACATATACACACATATTTATACATATAAAATTATGGCAACTAATTTTAATAAATAATGAATTGTCGCATATTTGTAATATGGCATGGTTGTTGCAGTAGATGCCTTGTTCATCAAAACATATAAAGTCAAACAAAATGAAGCATATCTACTCAATCATGATTTGCCAGAAAAGGGAAATAAGAATTTAATTTGATCTGTAAAATTTGCATAGCGAAGGCGGGTTTCAAATTTTTAAAGGAATTAAGTAACTAGTTTTTCAGTTAGTTATGATTAAGAATTAGTTATATTTAATTAAATTATTTTTGAAATAAAAGTGATTCTACATTTAATTAAAGACCATGCCAATGACAACTGGTATCACCGTATTAAGGGAGAAGTAGACACCTGGTAATTGCATGGTACACTTGTTTTTCCTAATACACGTTGCTAACAATTTGAAGCTATTTTTTTGCTTCTAACTAATAAATATATGCATGAGCATCATTTGAGAAGATTTTTTTCTTGTTCTTTTCATGGGTTTCTAAACCACATTGCAAGAAATAATAGAATTCCATGGCTACAATTGTAATCGATGTTATTGTAGAGTTAATATATAACAATATCCATTTATCATCTTGGTCTTTATTATTCTTCTTTTCTCTTCATTGTGATGTTTGCTTACATAACTTAGTCCTAGAAAGAATATCAATGTTATTGTGCAACATCCACAAAGATACCCAAAAAATACTTAGCTCTTGGTGTGGTGTCATATGCAACTATTTAGAGCTTGTAGGCTTTGCTAAATCTCAGGTATACAAAAATTGTGTCTTTAATAATTCATTGTAGCTAGTTTTAAAAGAAAATTCAAAAGATATCATAAAAAAGGAGAGATAAGAGGTATGTCTATTTTTCGAAACAAGTGAATCCAGGAGAACATGAAAAATAGAAAGGAACAATACCACCTGAAGCTACTTGTGTCTCTATAGCTCGTTGTATGTCAAAGAGCTTGCCTGCATAGTAGATACTAAATTCAACCCTATAAAAAATATTTAAATCACTGTGCAAATAGAAAGTTGAATTTGAGAATCACATATCTTTCCTATAAAACTAAATTGCCCCTGAAATCTGAAGTGATCTGACCTTACCAAAGTCAGAAAAGGAGAGAAAATCAAAATGAATACAAAGCAAAAATGTTTGAAAATACAAATATTTTAGAATGAATTGGTGCAATAAACATTTGTTATCAAAATTGAAGCTTTCTTACCTATTTTGAATCGATGCAAATTTCCCACTCCAAAGATCGCTAATGGAGTTATCAAGTGACATCTCAGTCTATTTATGTAAAATTTGGGCAGTGATAGGGTGGTTGAAGTGAATGTATAAATGTGGATGCAAAACTAATACAACCATCTGCTGAAAGGACAAAATGTAGGTAAGAACATAACTATAGCCAAATCCAAACCACCTACAAGGTGATGGAAGATATTTTTCCTGACTAAGATTAGACGTGTGCATTCAAATTGACATCATTTTTTCTAATCACCTCCTCTGGGTGGAGTGAAACAAGATTTATGCAAGATTTTTTCATAATGAGATCAAACGTTAATTTGTGGTAACAATAAAAGAAACTGCAGACACAATAGGAGCTATAGAATTAAATTTTGTGGTGGTCGTCAAATTGTATTGCAACGATCATCAAATGGTATTGCAATGTGAGACAGGTTTTCTGAACATTTGTGAATTGGCAAGTCCACAATAAAAGTCTATTGGCTAAATATATATTTAACTTAAATGCAAACTTAACAAAATTTTATGTAAACAAAATAAAATTATGAACAAATGGGATGATGTTTTTTATTTTTAATGTGTGAGATATAAGTAATTTTTAATGAGTAAAATAAATTTAAAAGAATAATTTGATTCATTTGATTTAATTTTAATAAGAGAAATATTGATATCCATGATAATAATTGTCTCACATTTTGTACTACTTTTTTTTAATAAAAAGGGGGTAAGAACTTTATTGAACTTTAGAAGAGAGCATTACAAAAAAGCAAAGGGATAAAGCCTGAAGAAACCCAAAAGAAGAAGCTAGACAGAGAAAGAGAGGAAATCAACCAGCACCAACACCAACTTTGTCCTCAGCAAGAACCCTCTCCAAGTCCAAACAAAGCTCATGGGGGACCTGCGCCCATTCTTCAATCTTCCAGCCATCCAAATGCTCAAGCCCATTTGGTCAAGCAATCAACTGCCCTATTCCACTCCCTTGGAATATGAACAAAAGACACCATCTCCATCAATGAACCAATCTACAAAATTTGTTGCACCATCACTGCCAACTGTCAACTAACATCAAACACCTTTTGTTCATTAAGTAAGTTGATCAAAACTTGAGAATCTAACTCACAAATAACCCTGCACCATCCCAAAGCATAGGCCCTTTCTAAAACGTAGAGGATCGCCAAACCTTCCATAAGGTTGATAGTTTGCAAACCTTTATGGACAAAAAAGAGGTCACATTTTGTACTATTGAACATATATGTATTATTTCATAATTTAATAATTAATCATTTAAATAATCTTTAAAAATCAATAAATTAAGTCACACTATTAAACAGATGCTAAACCTAAAACAAATATATTTTATTAACATAAATCTTGTAATAATACAAAAGGTGACTTTATTCCAACAAAATGAAAGTAATTATAATTATATTTTACTATGTGCATCATATATTATTACAAATCTTAACATGACTTCCAAAAGAATTTTTAGGGGGGGATTTGATGCTATCTAATTGAAATTTGTCCATGATAGAATCATTACATTAAGACAATACATTGAGATCAATCATTATAATAAGACTATACATTGATATATCTTTAAGGTGGGTGTTTATCTTCTATCACTATTTTGGGATTCATCATTACATTAAGACTATACATTTGGATATGTAAAAGATGGTTCTAAAGTGGGTGTTTGTCTTGCACCAATATTTTAAGAATGATATAATATTATATTGATTATATTTTTTGGGCTTTTAATCTTAAAATTATTTTTGGGTCATAGAATTGTAAGTTATATATCTTAACATTGTTAACTAAATTTGTGCAATTTGAAAGATTTTTTTCTTTTCGTAAGAGAGTTTGTTTTATTTAAAATTAAAATATAATTCTTATTTATTATAAATTAACTACTTTAATACCTTTAAACAAATAAGATAGTTTAAGAAATACCCACATAAATACTTTTAGAAATTTTACCTTAAATATTTTAACTTTATATTAAATGTCACCTTCAATTATGATTAAATGTCAATGGTGGGGTGCCACATGAAATGAGCACCAATTTGTCACCAATTCTCTTGCATTAATTGTACACTTTATTTTATTCTTTATCATGGAAAATTTTAAAGTTTTTCAACTCAATGAATTAAATAATGTGATATAAATAGTATAACTTGTTGTTAACACTCCATCTTTTGGTACAACTAAATCTCTTCACCACTAAGGTGGATAAAACATAATTAGACAATTATAAATGTATGCCTTGTTTGAGTTTGTCAAGGCATGAACTCAAATAGACATAATTTTGAGTTACAATTTTAAATTCTTAGTTTCACTTCTACAAAAACTTAAATTAATATGGTTTTATTTAACTAATTTTGGTTTTTCTTCAATTCAATATAAGGTGGGTGACACAAGTATGCAATCTTAGGCATTGTTTTACAATCTTTCTTTTTCACTTTTATTATTATGATTTTTTTCAAGTGGCTAGCAACTAGTAAAATGTATACTAAACATGAATCTAAAGCTTACTAATTGACATATATTGTTTTATATTTTTTTGGTTGCTCAACTCTATGTAATGTTGGGGAGGCGAAAAAGATGGAAAATAACTATCTTGTAACCAACATTATTACTTGTATAATCAATATTATCCACTATCTACTACTAACATGTAGAGGATAAAAAGATAAAACTAACCTAGAACTTACAATTTTAAATCTATTGAGGGGGGAATTTTGATTTGCATTCTCAAATTTCATATTAAATAAATTGTATTGGTGTTGTGAATTATAAAATATGATAACACATGCATATAAGTGGAAAAATATCAAATGAATGCTTCTTGTTTCTTTGTGTTATTAAAAACATGGTAGTTTTTTGAGGTAAATCATCTAGTTGCTCAAAATCTAAATAATTTTGTTAGCTAGGTAAAGGTGTTGGCAAAAAGTTGAGTCCACTTTATAGCCAAAAAGTGGAAGTGTTTTCCTTGATTTTCAGAATTTGACACATTTGACCTTAAAATTTGAAGCACTTAGAGATGAAATCTTCAAAAAAGTCACTTATCATAAAATGTAGTACTTGGAGTCTAGTTTCCAAATATGTAACTTATTTCAATACCCAAATGGTACAAATTGAGTTTCAATAGGTGTTTCTAAAAACTACTATTTAAAAGTCATTTCTTTTTTACCATACCATGCACGTGTACGTCATCCATATATTGACCTAAATTATTGTATTTTTCTAAATCCTTTTGGGAAAAGATTTGTAACTCATTAAAGCACGTTTTTGATATTTTTTTGTAATTTTTTATTGAATATTTTTTTTATTAAATTTTTGTTAGCCATATTTATCATTTTGAAAAATCATCATGTACGTCATGCATAAGATGACCTAAACTTATCATTTTTTGAATTTAAAAAAAATTGAAAAGAATTGTCTGAAGTACATTCTTGTGCAATTCATTTGTGAAAATGTTATGTTGATAAAAAGTTATTAAAATAGTAAAAACCCTGATATTTAAAGTTTATGGACCAATTTCATCAAAAATTAATTGAAAAATAGAAAAAATAATCCAATTTTTTTAAAAATACATATTTGGAATCTACACTGTCTCATTTATAATGGGTTTTAATTTCATCAAAAGATTCTGTAAAAAAAATTGTCAGTCATACATCCAAACTCAATATTTTTCTAACATTGTTAGGACCTTCAACTTGCAGGTCAAACCAGGTTGAAGGCCTAGGTTTGGATTCCTAGTGCTTTTCCAAAACCATAATACAAACTAAAAACCCGACCACAAAGCAAATGGAATTTCAAATTTTTAGAAACAAGATCCCGTTTTGTAAATCGGGATCACATTTCTTAATATTAAATGTGGTGACTGTTGACAAGGAAACAGGATCTCATTCCTTTGTCAACGATCCCCACATTTAATATTGGGGAACGAGATCTCGATTATAAAATGGGATCCCATTTGTAATAAACAGGATCCTGTTTGTTTTTAACCTTTTTTGAAAATTTACTAGAAAAGTTTACTGTGAAGTCTACAACTTCACGTGTACAGCTGACTGTGACATATTGGGCTATTTTTCATCAACTTTTTGTCTTTACGGGTGGTGAACTTGCATTTTGGATTGACTTTTTCGAAGGAGGCATCATGTAAACCATTTTTGAAGTGGAATTGTGTTAGTTTTGTACTTGTTTGGAGGAACAAAAGGTCTTCAACTTGCAATATGGATTGAATTTTTGAAAGGAAGCATAAAGAAAATAGTTTTTTAAGTGGAATTGTGCTTGTTTTCTACTTGTTTTAAGGAACACAAGAGGAATAATTTTGTCCTTACAGGTTTTCAACTTGCAATTTGGATTGAATTTTTTAAAGAATTTCACTATTGACATTTATTTGTGCTTGAGAATTTTATAATCATGGGTTCACAAGCTCATAATAAGAGGAAAGATAGGAAGACATTGACTCTTGAAGAAATTGAAGCAAAGAGAGAGAAGGAGAAACAAAGAGAAAGAGAAAGAAGAATGAGAATTAAATCAATGAATGATGATGGAGCATCTAGTTCCACAACTATTGAAGATGAAAACATTGAGGAGACCATGGTTGTAGACTAAGCTAATTTGCAAGAAGTCAATTTGGAAAAGAATATGATTATACAAGTAAGTCCTACTATGTCTTTAAATCCCTCTTTCAATGCTATGGAGAATGTTTCAATATGCACAAATCCAGGTACGTCTTCAAATCCACATGTTAGTGAAATGGTAAATTCGTATGTAAAAGTTTTACAAGATGTTGGACTTAACGATGTTGACATTGATAATATTCAGAGAGACGAAACTTTTATAGAATTTTTTGAAAATGAAAAAGAAAAATCTTTTGTTGAAAATGAAAATGAGAATGAAATTTTTTTTGTTGAAAATGAAAATGAAAATATTTTGTTAAAAATAAAAATGAGAATGATCTTTTTTTGTTGAAAATGAAAACAAAAATCATTTTGTTGATGAAAATGAAAATAAAAATCGTTTTGTTTATGAAAATGAAGATGAAAATGTAAATCGTTTTAAAGTTGAAAATGAAAATGAAATGAAAATCTAGAATGTGATGTTGAATTTAATGAAAATACTTTTTTTTTAAAATTGAAAGTGATGTTTTGGATAATCTTCCTGGTCAGATTTCTTGGAGGCAAATAAGAACACATGTGAATAGAATATACAAAAAATTATTTTATCATAAAAAACTTGCATTTCAATGTCAACTAATGATGCAATTGATGAGAATGAAAAAAATGAGGAAAATAATGAAAAGGTTAGGATTTTTTGTTAAACCAAAAAGAAAAGATCAATCATTAAAACATGTTATGTCTATTGTTGCTAGTGTCATTCAATCTATTGGGAAAAATAGTCGATATAACGATAAAAATGTGGCAAGAAGAGCTATAACAACTGCTATAGTTAATAAAGCAATTTTGAATAAAAGAACGGTAAGAAATATTAGTGAAGTCTTAAAAATACATCCTAAAACATTGCTAAAAGTGGAAAAAAGAAGAGAAAGTATAGAAAATGATCCTATCAACCAATGTTGGAGTCTTAGTGGTCAACTCCTGAGGTCTGATATGAAATTGAACGTTGAAATTAAATCTTTGATCGAAAAAATATTGGCATGATAATACTAGGGTTTCATCTAATGCTAGAGATGTTTTAAAATTAAGGATGGGGTCCAAAGTTTGAGATCCTCACCCAAAACACCTATTAGATACAACACAAATTGAATTTTATAGAAAATTTTGTGGTGATTTGGCATTACCTGGTAATATTAAAATAAGTCAAAGGTCTTTTGAAAAATGTAAACCCTGGTATGTACAAATTAATAAGCAATGAATATCTTGTTCTTGTAAAACTCATGTTCAATTTCATTATTTTTATGATGTTTTTTGATATATACGTTGTACCTTGCATACTAACATGATTATATAGGAATGTGGTATTAATATGCTAGCTAAAGCAATAAAGGGAGTTTATATCAAGTTTGTTTTGTGAAACATCTAATGGTAAATTGTTTTATTTAAGTTCTTGTATTTTTGGACAATGCATTAGTCGTGGAAATCTTTCATTCTTAAGAATTTGTATGCATGAAAGTGTTGATAATGATTTTGGACAACAATTAGTAGATGTTAAAATATTTAAGAATGCTCACTATTATTTAAAAGATGGAAAAAAAAAAGGAAAGCATTGTGATTTAGTTACAAAAAAAGTTAGTGTACATGCATTCATGAGTGAATTTAGGAATAAGATTGTACCAAAATATGCCATGCACTCTCAACATGCTCGTTGGCTTGATGGCCAATTTCACACATGTAGAAACACATTTCCAATTGGTACTATACTTTCAATGGTTGATTTTGCAAAAAATTATACTCTAGCTCTGCAAGAGGAAATTCAATCACAGTATTATAATTTAGTGCAAGTAGCTATGTTTGTCTATATTGTTTATAGACATGCAAATGATAGCACTGAGGATGATAGAAAAGTTTTAAGGGAGTATTATTTTTATTTGAGTGACAACCGGTTACACTCGTCAGATTTGTTCAATACGGTTTCAATATATTTTTTAGAAATTTAAGAGAAAGAGGAATCCAGATGACAGAACACCTTATATGGTCAGATAATTGTACGGGGTAGTTCAAGAATGCTCGAATGTTATATTGGTTAAGTAGGGTTCACAAGGAACTTAATGTCCAACATATATGGAGTTTTTTTGAAGCTGGGCATGGTAAAGGAGTACATGATGGAGCTAGTGCATGTGTCAAAAGAATTCTTGCTAGAGAACAATTAAAATTTGAGGATGTAGTAAAATTTAAAGATGCACATGGGATTGTGGATTGGTGCAATACAAGACTATCTGCACCTAGTTCGAGTGAGTACTCTACAGTTCATTGATTATTTTGGTTGGTTGAATAATAGAACATTGTACCTAGAGTTGATTGTGATATAATCACTAGATCTACTAAATAGCATTCATTTAGGAGTTTGACAACAAGCACATGGACTATCTGGACAAGGGAGCTTGCATTTTTTTTCAATTTTGTATCTCAAGAGATTGGGAAGTATGTGAAAATACAAAATGGGTTGAAGAGTGGGAGAAAAGATCCTTGACATTTGCACAAGCACACGATCAATATGAAAGAACTATTAAAGAATGTGAACCAATATCCTATACCTACAAGAACACAACAAACAACACATTAATAAGGTCAATGCAAGTTAGAATATAGATCCCTCAAGAAATTCATTTGAATGTAAGAGAAAAGTAATAACATGAAGAACACAACAAAATTAAAGCTAAAATATCAAATCATATTCTAAAACAAAGCAAACTCTTAATCTCTTGAGGGAGTTGGTGCCAATTTGATGTGAAAATTGGCTCTTTCCCAACTCCAATGATGTGATGAAAATGATTGATGAAAGATGCATGCTTGTGGTGATGACTTCAATGGAGCTCCATGTTGAAACCCTGGAAAAAACCTAACTATGCTTGGATGAATTTGATGAGGGTTGCTATGAATTTGAGTATAGTAAGTTTACTCAAGTTGTGGATGATCAAATGAGGAATGAAGCCTCTTATTTATAGAATGTTAAGTTGAAAAGATGTCCAAAATGGATCAATGTGGGACTAAGAATCAACCAATGACAAAGTGCCACTTTTCAAGGGGTGAATGGATGGAGGATGTGCAAGTTTTGAAGAATGTGTCAATAAATGCATATATTTGAATTTTGAAATTGTTGAAATAAAATGTAAGAGGGAAAGAAGGTGCATTGAATGCCACTTGGCTCAAGGAAAAAGGACTTTCTAGGTGGAGTAAATGCCTTGTTGGAAGGACAAATTCCACTTGGATTTTGAATTCAAATTTGAAGAATATTCCTTTATTATGCCTTTTGAGAGAAAATAGAGATTTAATAAATGAATTAAATCTATTTTCTTGTACAAGTTGCAAAAGCTAGAGGATGGTACATGGGAGGATATTAAATTAATCAAGGTTAATTAATTTAATGAGAGATTAGAATGATGTAATATATTGATTTAGATTTATGGATTGATCAAAATCAAAATATGAGAAGAAAATGATTTCAGGGCTAAATAAAGATTTTTATTTTATTTCACCAAGGAGATGATGTTAGATTAAATTAAATAAGGTTTTAAATTATTTAATTTAATGGATGGACTTTAGAGATTTAATCAAATAAAATTGATTATTTAATTAAATGGGGATAATTAGATTGGATTGATTGATTTAATTAACAAGGATGACTTAATTAGATAAATGATTTATTCAATTAAGAGAGGAACATTGATGAATTTAATCAAATAAAGGTATTTGATTAAATGGTTAGACCGAGGGATGATTTAGGATGAAGCGATGTTAGTGGTCGGGATCAGATGTACAGTGTTAATTCGTACATTTTACATGTCTACAAAGAAAATGATCAAGTGTTTGCATCTAAAGACTATGACCGTGTTTCAAACCTTGTACAAGAAGGTAATTTAATTCAATTTATTTCATTTTATTTCACTTTATTAAGTTATTTTGTAATAAGTTAAATTATTTATATGGATATGCACAAGTTATTAAATCAAATTTTGTTTTAGGACATGTGTATGTTGTTGTTGCACTTGGGGGGAATGAAGAGGAAATACAATATTGGTTGGATTGTTGTGTGGAGACTAAACATAAGTTAATAGCACCTCGAGAAGATGATGATATATATCATTATCCAACAAGTACGGTGATCCCCTTACGACATCCCCTTAAGCAAATTTTGATAACAAGTTTTTGATCCCGTTAAGTAAATTTTTAGAACAAATCTTTGATCCCCTTAAGAAAATTTTGAGAACTTATTTGATGATGGTTTTCATGTTTTCCAATAGGATTGGTGGTGGTTGTTGACACTTGGCCACAAAAATACCTGACAAGGAAGTATGGTCTACTTGCATTCGAAGATTATGAAACACAAAAATATTATAAACTATTCACATTTGGTGGTGGTAATAAACATAAAACTAGATCGGTATCATGTAAGACCTACAAATAAAGTCCTATGGACAATTTCTATGGAAGAGCATGAGACAATCATAGATGCATTACAAAAGAGAGAGGACTTAGATAGTACAATGGAATAAGTAAATACAGCTAAATATAGTTTTAGTTTTATATTATCCTTTTAAATAGATTAAATACATGTTTCAATATTGGTCAAGTGTGTTATTAGTTGAAATTGATTTAAATTGTCCTTTTAGAGATCCTTAAGCCATAGTCAGAAAAAGGATCTAGTCCATGCAGATTCAACCTAGACAACATGGAATACTTGGTAAAAATAGGTAATTATTAGTTAAATTATATTTAAATACATGTTTTGATTATATATTGATATTGCTTGTACATTAATAGTTAAAATTGATTTATTATCCTTTTTTGTATCCTTGAGTCATCATTGCATTGATCTCATACTTTGAAACAAAAAGGAGAGGATGTTTGGATTCAACCTACACACATGTGTGAAATACTTTTAAATGTAGGTACTTGAGTTGTGTACATATAGATAGTTTTATATAAATTAAAATATGTATGTGTTGATGATTTCATTGAGATTGCTTGTACCTTTATGATATCAGGTGGCATGAAGACCTACTACATTCTGGGCATAAGTTTGAGATGTTCTTGAGATGGCATATCCAAATTTTGTAAACATTTTTTTGAGATGACATATATGTACATACATATTTACACAATTATGTACTTTATGTATTTTATGTATCAAAATCAATATTCTATATATTTTGTTTGTTAAATGTTCATGTTTCCCTACTTTAAAACTTTATATTTGATTGTATAATCACTAAATATCATGCATAAAATATTGTTAAATCAATAATATCCTTAAGACATTGTATTACGATCCCTTAAGACATCCCCTTAAGATGTGGAGGTGGATTCACATATCCTAAATATTATACTTAATTATATCATTTTTTTTTATAAAGTAAGCAAAATTTGTAGGGTGTTGTACCCTTCACATAGAGCCACAAGGTCCAAAATAGTTTAGGTTCATTAAAGCATCAAAAAACAAAAAGCCAAAAAACACACACAACGAATCAACAACACTCAAACGAACAACAGACCAGCAACAGGCTACCTTGCATCTTCCCAGTTCTTAGATAGGAGATGGAAAACATCATCTCCAACCCATTCCTTGTGGCCTTCAGTCTTTTTCATGTCCATCTCATCCTTCATAACCTCTGATAGGGTACTCATGATGCAATGAACTAGCTTGACCGTGAAGCGAGTCAAACCACATAATTTTTTGTCCAATTTGTCCAATCTTTATTTCAACATACAAAGCTCCTCCCCACCAACAATAGTGTTGTTGTGAACAACCTTCTCAACATCTAGTGGTTTTGAAGATTGAGAGGTCAAACCCTCCTTTTGAACTTTTCCCAAATCAGAGATGGAGCCAGGACATCTAGCATGCTCCTCCTCCTCACCATCTGACACCTCCTCAACCCTACTATCCTTGTTGTTTGACAACTCCTCTTCTGTATCCACATCTTTAACTTACACTTTTTTCCTGTTATTTTCTAGCCTACCAAAGCGTTGAATGATGGCATCACAACCAATAACCATCATCTCCGCAACCACCGTATCCCCCGTAAAGTCCTTGCTCACCACATTTTTTTCCTTTTCTCGGAGGCTCCTTCAAGAATTTACCTTCCTCCTTATGATGAGTCACCCTAAAACTTATAATTCTTGTTTATATCACTTAATATTTATACTTAATTATACTCTTCTTTGATCCCCTTAAGACGTCGTATTAGGACCCCTTAAGACATCCCCTTAAGATGTTTCGTATCAACACATATCCTAAATATTATACTTAATTATATCATTTTTTATGATGACACCCTAAAACTTATAATACTTGTTTATATCACTTAATATTTATACTTGATTATACTCTTCTTTGATCCCCTTAAGACATCATATTAGGACCCCTTAAGACATCCCCTCAAGACGTGTTGTATTAACACATATCCTAAATATTATACTTAATTATATCATTTGTAATGATGAATCACCCTAAAACTTATAACACTTGTTTATATCACTTAATATTTATACTTAATTATACTCTTCTTTGATCCCCTTAAGACGTCATATTAGGACCCCTTAAGGCATCCT
Organism: Sequoia sempervirens; assembly: GCA_007258455.2. Lineage (NCBI taxonomy): Eukaryota > Viridiplantae > Streptophyta > Pinopsida > Cupressales > Cupressaceae > Sequoia > Sequoia sempervirens. The sequence goes on along the minus strand of VDFB02198218.1, from coordinate 55,339 downwards.
ATTAAGACGTGTCGTATTAGCACATATCTTAAATATTATATTTGATTATATCATTTGTTATGATGACTCACCCTAAAGTATAATACTTGTTTATATTAGTTAATATTTATACTTAATTATACTCTCCTTTGATCCCCTTAAGATAACCTATAAATTAGTGTTGGATGCTATTATTTGTTTTGACAACTTATAAATTAGTATTAGATGCTATCATTTGTTTAGACAGCTTATAAATTAGTATTGGATGCTATTATTTATTTTGACAGCTTATAAATTGGTATTGGATGCCATTATTTGTTTTGACAACTTATAAATTAGTATTGGATGTTATTATTTCTTTTGACGACTTATAAATTAGTATTGGATGCTACTATTTGTTTTGAAAGCTTATAAATTAGTGTTGGATACTATTATTTATAGAATTTATTAATGCTTTTGTTCTCTAATCTTGTATGGTATTGTTTATTTCTTAAAATTTCATCCTTTGTGGTATATAAACAGATTGCTTTTGTTTGTAAATTATGATTTATTGATTAATTATTGATTGACGTGAATTGAATAAGTTTATTGACTAATTATCGCTAATTATTGAATGTACATATCATGTATATCATGTATGGGATCACTAAACTTGTAAAGTACAAATATTAAAATGTCCTATTAATTTCAACTTTAATTTCATATTTATATTTAATTTCACAGTAATGTCCTATATTAATGTCTTGACTATGAACATAAAATACATAAATGTACATGTTTAAATTAAAATTTCAAACAATAATAAAGTCCATAATTTACAACATATTAAGTGCATGAAACCAATATATTAAGTGCATGAAATAAAGTCCATCAAAGTACAACCCATGAACTAAAGTCCAACAAAGTACATGCGGAACCAAATATGTAGTCCATGAAATAAACAAATATAACCCATAAAATCATGTTTAGTTCATGTATTGTCTTTATGATCAAGAGACCTCTTCACACCATGCAGACTATGCAGATGACCTGAAACACTTTGTAAAAGAGAAAGATGAAATTAGATGTAAGACAATGAAAAATGATTTAATGAAAATTTAATTTATAATTCATCATAAAATTAAATTACCATCATATCTGGGTCTGGATGCTCTGGTGCACCTGAAACAACCTCTAAATTCTCTGAAAGTTGAAATTAGATGTAAGTCTACAATTAAAAATGATTTAATTCAATTTAATTTATAATTTATCATATTTTAATTGTATCGTATTCTGAGGTTGTGCACCCTCTTCTCTAGGACCTGTTTGTACATGCTCAACTACAAGATGTGTCTCATGCTATAAAAGAAAAAGAATTTAAAAAATGTATTAGCTCATATATTATATATATATATATATATTCAATTTTAAATTTTAAATTAAAGTTATTTAGAATATATAATTTGTAATCGACTTTAAATATAATAAAAAATTTAAATTACCATGATATATGGAGCCTACTCTGCATGTCCTCCTAGAGGTGTAACTATGACTGGGTCATGGCATAAAGTCGTACTAACAAATTCCTACAAGATCAAATTTAAAGCATGTATACTTGAATTAGGTTAAAATATATATTCAAGTTTGCACATTTTGTGTAGAAATTTTTTTAAACAACCTGAAAATTAGAGGCCTCTCGAGTAGCCGCAACATCTAATGTTTTCCTGATGCCCATTATCATTGTCGTATCATCCTAGACATACATGCAGACATTTAATGCTTATAATATTTACAAGTGTACATGCACATTTGATATATAGTGAATTTAAAATTCATAATTGTAACTATACTAATGTAAGTTAAACAATTTACAATATAAATGGACTTGTCCCTAATCTACGGCGCCCAATACTGGATGAGTGCTCAACAAACCCTTGGATGGAATCAACGTGGAAGTCGATTGACTCCCCTAAACCAACATAAATATTTTAAACATATTCTCATGATTCAATTATAAATTTAAAACTCAAGTTAAAAATCATTTCATATATAATTTAAAAAATTGAAATCAAAATACCCCATAAGGGTTGCCGACTAGGACTGGTGTCGATGTTTGTACTTGTAGAGTGAATGATTGCCCCATCATTAGTGTCATTTGTACACCAAATAGTTTGATTTTTAAAATGTATTGCAAAATTTTCTTTGATATATACATTCATTAAAATTCTTATAAAATGAACATGTAGATGCATATTTATACATGTATTGTAGTGTCCTTAAGGTGATGGTTTGCTGTAAGAAATTCTACAAATGAACTGAGGTGACTAGATGAACCACCATAATCTCCACGTCCACCTGAACGAGGTGTGGCCTGATCGGTTCCATAGCATAACTGATGGCAACTAGTACATACATGTGGGACCCTCAACACTCCTGGAGTGGTACTCGAACCAACTCCATAAAACACTCCTCCATCATCATTGTCTCTATGCTCGCTACTCACTATCACAAAAGCATGTTGATTAAGATCTCCTATGAGTGTACTAAGGGATCCTAATGTCGAGACCACCGCGTGTTCATACATAGATGCAGGAATGGGAGGACCAAGAGGAGCAACAAGGGGTTGTGCATGCATGGGGTGTTGGGTATCAACCCTTGCCCCTAACCTTTGTGGTATGCCACCACCAACACCTTGAAATGCTTTAAAATCAAAATAATTGGGCTTTTTCCCCATAACAAACTCTACATATAGTTTCCTCAAAAAATACAATGGGACCTCCCAATTAGCGTGTGGTGGACTGTCAAATACCATATACCATTGATCCCAAAAAAATTCACTCATCTGTGGATGTATACACCACCTCATGGATATTATAGATTTATTGGGAGGAATGGGCTGCCATGTAACATGGTCGAGAAAGTAAGGGGCCAGGTGGGATTTTGTTATTTTAAGGTCTAAATTTTTTTTATAGGAGAGACTGTTTGTATAAAATTGTCTCATCTGCTCTCTCTCTCTCGTCGATGCCTATCTAGATTAGAATCAATAGTCCTGATGGCATCCAAAACGTTTTGCATCACCAATGCAAAACATCTCATATGCGATGGAATCAATGCTTGATTCTACATAGCATTGATTTGGATTTGAATGGATGCAACTTGATCATTTATGTGTTCTCGCAAGTGAGCCTCATCAAATGCAATGGGTGTTGGAGGTGGGATATTAGGTTGAGGGGGTGGACAAGGAGGTGGATAGGGAGGTGGAGGTGGTTGAGGTGTAGGATTGATGACATCATCAATGTTAAATTGATCCATGATATTAGATATAAGTGCACCTGTACTAAATTATACAAAATTAACTTACAAACTTACAAACTTACAAAATTACAAGAAATAGTTAAATTTGAAACATACATGAAAATTTGTTTAAATAGGATGTGCATACATATACATTGATTGAACTTGAGCATGTGCATACAAAATTCAAAATTTAACATGCACATACATTTAAAATAAAAAATATGATGCATACTTTGCATGCATACATCATTTAAGTAAACTATGTACATACATACAAATTTCAAATTTTAAGATCTAGAACTATGCAATTTTAATACATGTACATACAAAATAAACTTGAAACATTCACAAAATAGCTCATTTTATGTCTAACGAATATATATATATATATTACATTTTTCCAATAGGAGAAATCATGATCTAGTATATAGTCATAAAATATATACTATTATAAATTCATCATTATAAGTTCATAAATTCCACCAAATTCATAAATTCATGTCACTAAAAATATCCATTTGGAACCAAAATCATAAATTCACATCACTAAAAATATCCATCCAACCAAATTCATAAATTCACCACACAAAATATCCATCAAACCAAATTCTTAAATTGACAACTTTAAGATCATTTTCTTAATTTAGAAACTATTGTGGCTCTCTACTACATCTCTTCATTTTTTGTGTTTTCCTTTTCAGAATCAGAAGTTCTCCTCTCCTCTAGCCATTGTCGATGCTCATCTAAGATCCCATCCATAGCCCTACCAACATCAACAATGGTTCTCATGCTAGATGCAAACATCCTCACAGGTGGTGCGATACATTCTTCATTTTGAATAATGTTGATTTGATCTTGGATGGTTCTAACATTGGCATTGATTTGTGCTCGCAAAGAAGCACCATCAATTTCAGGTGGTGGAGGTTGGGGGTTATGAGGTGGAGTGCATGGAGGTAGAGGTGAAGGTGGTGGAGATGGATGGCATGGAGGTGAATTGCGAATATTATTGAATTGATCCATGCGATCTTTAAGATATAAGTGAACCTGCATTAGATTTGTAATTTCAAAATGTAAGATACATTTTTAGGAAATACCCTTAAACCATTCAATATAAATGACCTAATTGAATACAAATGATAAAATATGTAAGTCTCATTTATGTCTAAGGCATGTTACTTGAATGAATAAAAAATTACTATTAATATAGGACAATTTATGAATGCTATAGGGTTTATAGTTTAGAGTTTAGGATTTAGGTTTTAGGGTAATAGGATGGCTTAAGGGGATCTATGTAGTAAGGTCCTAGTACAAAATGACATGGATTTTAAGTGAATAAAATTTGGTGAAGATGCCCAAGGCAACCAAATTTCATTAAGGTTCGAGACAACTTCACCAAATTTTATTCACTTGAGCCATGTCATTTTTTCCTAGGAACTTACTAGACATAGATCCCCTTAACCAATCCTATCACCCTAAACTGTAAATTGATCAACCTAGATCATGAAATCTCATTCATATTATAATCTTGCATGATCTTATTATTGTTAAATTTGGTTGCCTTGGGCAACTTCACCAAATTTTGAGAACTTATTTGATCCCCTTAAGAAATGTCATATTAGGACCCCTTAAGACATCGTAAAGTATGGCTTAAGGGGATCTATGTAGTAAGGTCCTAGTAGAAAATGACATGACTTAGGATAAAATTTGGTGAAGATGCCTAAGGCAACTAGATTTCATTAAGGTCCTAGGCAACTTCACCAAATTTTATTCACTTGAGCCATGTCATTTTTTCCTAGGACCTTACTAGACATAGCTCCCCTTAAGCCATACTATCACTTTAAACCATAAATCAATCGACCTAGATCATGATTTATCTCATTCATATTATAATCTTACACGATCTTATTATTGTTAAATTTGGTTTCCTTGGGCAACTTCACCAAATTTTGAGAACTTATTTGATCCCCTTAAGAAATGTCATATTAGGACCCCTTAAGACATCAATTTATGGTTTAGGGTGATAGGATGAATTAAGGGGATCTATGTCTAGTGAGGTCCTAGGACAAAATGACTTGGCTCAAGTGAATAAAATTTGGTGAAGTTTCCCAAGGCAACCAAATTTCATTAAGGGCCTAAGAAAAATTGATGGCTTTAGGGTTTAGGGTTTAGAGGTTAGAGTTTAGGGTTTAGGGGTAATAGGATGGCTTAAGGGGATCTATGTAGTAAGGTCCTATAAAAAAATTGCTTGGCTTAAGGGAATAAAATTTGGTGGAGTTGCCTAAGGGCAATCAAATTTCATTTTAAGGTCCTAGGACAAAATGAATGCTTTAGTGTTTAGGGTTTAGATTTTAGAGTTTAGGGTTTAGGGTTTAGGGAACAGGGTTTAGGGTTTAGTGGAACATTTGAACTTAGGGTGAAGTTTGGGTGGCCCTTGGAATAATGGACTTGCAAGTTAGTGACTAGTTTATGAATATTTTTTATTTTATGAATAGATTGACTATTTCTGTAATAGAAAGACAATAATTATGTATTATTAAGATTGAGTTTGATGTATATTTTAACTCCATATTTTTATTTTATTTTTGATAGGTAAGAGGTGAGTTTCTTAATCTAACAGGAATTTAGCCTGGCCTGTTCTAGGTGAGATCACAGAAGAGGGATCTCATCCCCATATATACCAAGTACATCTAATTTATTCATCCCTGGTCAAATTGACCAAATAATTTACTATCTACTTATTCGTTCAAAAAAGACTACAGCTAACTAAATACCTATTCTATCCTACCATGCCAATGATTACTGAGAGCTGACACCATATTTAAATTGAGGACGCAATTTTTTGAGAGTTGACACTAGATTTTATTTGAGGATGAAAATTGTTACTGATCTCCTTTAACTTGAAAATAAGCTTTTCCTTTTTTTGAGCACCGATAAATTCATCATTTCCCCCCAATTTTTGTTCCTTAGTGACAAAAAGGAGTTGAGGTTGCATTCCTTTGCAAACATCTGTATTTTGATTGTTGCATTGTTTCTTTCTCCCTATTATTTGCCAATCATTTTTTACAGCCCCATCAAAAGATTCCACTTGAGGGAAAATTGGACCCTAGGAGAGGGAGCACTCAACATTTGTGGTATGAGTGCCCTCAACCGCAACACTAGAATTTGGAGAGATCTCATCCAACCTTCCTTCCTCCTTTGAGTTGAGATCAGACTTTGAGGAATCATTGTTCTTGGGTGAGCACGAGATAGAGTAATGCTCGAGAGAGGCATCTTTCCACCATGACACCTCCCAATTGGTTTGGGACTTCCCTATTGAGCATTTTGCTACAACATGACCAACTTTGTAGCACCTTGTACATATGAAATTTAAGCCTTCGTAGTTCAAAGTTTGCAGCCAACATTTTCCATTTGCATCCAAGTTGATTTCTGCCGGAAGGGCTTTGGAGGTGTCCAACTCTACCAATATTTGAGAAAAGGTTGTGTGAATGAAATTTTTTGAATTCGTATCTGTACAAATGAACTTACCCAGAGAGTTACCAATGGCAGCAAAACACAATTTGAACCAGTAGTGCAGGGGGAGATTTGGGAGGTGAACCCAGATCGACACAACTAAAAAGGATTCAGTGGTAGGATCAAAGTTTGGATGCCATGATTTTAAGAGCAATGTACTATCACCCCACATCCAAGTGCAGTTGAGAATGGATTTTTTGTCTTGCTTACTGTCAAATACCACTGTGAAAAAACCTTTGGCACTTGGATAGATTTCCAGATCTTTTTCCATTAAAGGGCCCCATGATTTTTTGATCCATTCATGCAATGCAAGAAGACTGGGCCAAAACTGATTGAACCTACCAATCAACCCATTCTTAGATAAAACAATTTCATTTTTGCGTAACTCTTTTGATAACTAGTCATCAAAATTCACCTTCAGGGGTTTGTCAGCACATTGAACCAACCTTCTTATAGTGGTTTGTCAACTATGGAAGCATCAGATAGTGAGGCATTTGCTTGGTGTGTGGAAATGCCATGTCCACACTTTACAACATCCATAAAAGTGCACAATGAGGCAGATTTAACTCTCGAGGGCGTGTGGGAATCCTCCCCATTTGTAGTCCAGATAACCAAAGAAGAAGATGAGGGTTTTAGTGATGAGGCCCCAAAATCACTAGCAACTGAGGCAATACTTAGTGAGCCATTTTGAACCCCAAATGAACCTGCCAGTGACACACCCTTGTCAACGTCTTCATCTAGCAAAGAGGCAAAACGAATGAAAGCCTGCATCGAAACAACCCAACCCCCATGAGAGCCCAAACTCGCAGGAATAGAGGCATTTTTTGTGGTAGAGAGCCCATTCTAGCCGTCTGCAGGGCCCTGAAGACTAGAAGCAAGGGTGCCCGATGAAGAGGAAATCCTACCTAAAGAAACCCCAGAATGTGACCTCGAAGCCGTGCCATGAGAAGGAGCCCTAGTTACAGGTGAAATTAGCAACATCGACATTTTTGGTAGCTATAACTCCAAATATTTTTTTAATTGAATATAAGATTATTTTATTTAATATTTTTTCATTAATATTTCCCACTTAAATGAATTTTATGATATAAAATGTATAATATAAAATTAGTTAATGTTGAATCAAGTATTTTATTTTGGATTGTTTGGAATTGAAAGAACCTAAAAGAAAGAAAAGAAAAATATATAGATTCTTTTAGTGTCTAGGAAACTAGTGCAAATTGATATTTTAGACTAAACTAGAAGCATAATTAAAAACTAATTGACTATCTAATGAGGGTTAAGTTTGTCAAAAGGAAAGAGACAACACATGCAAACAAGAAATGGAAACAAGGCATGACTAAGAGAGATCAAAACATAAAATAGAAATGAATGCAAATATTATCTAAGTAAGTGACAATTGGAAATGGATTGTACAAGCATTTAGGAATTTGCTAACTAAATTTGCAAACAAACATTGATAAAATTTATGAATTGTAACTATTCTTTAACATATTGTTTTCTAATCTAATTATAATTTAACATTGAAAGTAAAGTTTAACATATTGTTTTCTCCATACAATGAAAATGAAATTTAAAACATTTAAGCAATGCAAATGAATTTTTTCCATTATCAAATATTCTTGAGCTCAAAATCAAGGTTTTCAAATGCAAAATGATTTGTTTGATTTCAATTTAGGGTTTTAGCAATTTTTTTTGTTTCAATTCAATTTAGGGTTTCAATCTAAGCAATTAGGCTTTTTAATGCAATTTTTTGTTTCATTTCAAACTAGGGTTTTCAAATCCAATTTTTTTGTTTGATTTGAATTTAGGGTTTCAAAAAAGATTTATTAGTGTTTTCAAATGCAATTTTTTGGTTTGATTGAATAATTTAGGTTTCAAAAGCTAAATTTTGTTTTTAAAAAACAATTTAAGGTTCATTTTTTCCTTTCTATTCAATATCTTTAGGTTTCATTGCATTTTTTCATCTATTTCTACAAATCATCATTTCTAATGTTACACAAAATTAAATGCTTAAAATGCTAAATAAATTGGAAAAAAAAATGCTATAATCTATTCTTGTATTAAAAATTTCAATAAAAAATGAAAAAAAAAAAAAAATTGGGGGTGAAGGCATACCTGGAGGTCGTTAAACAGTCGTTGTCGCCCATGCGAATTCAAGATCCTATGCAAAGCAGAAATGAGTTTTATTTGTTTTTTTAAAAATAAATACCATCTTAAAACGAGATCTCGATTATTACAAATCAGGATCCCATTTTCTAATAATCGGGACCCTGTTTCGCATCCGTCGATTCAGGACCCTTTAACAAATAGGATCCTGATTTTTAAAAAGCGGGATCCCGTTTGGAATTTAGGCTTGGGATCTTGAAGCTAAACGAGATCCCGATTTTTAAAAATTTAGATCTCGTTTATGAAAATCAAGATCATGTTTTTGCAATGTTGATTTCCGTTTTTTGGCTAAGGAAAAAAACTTACACATTTTGTGGACTCAACTTTGTGCACTTACCCGTAAGTCTAAATATATGAAGAAAACACAAATAATTCTTTTGATTATTGATAGGTAAGATGTATGGATAATTCATCATGTTAATGTAACCTCAATATTACAACCTCAATTTTGTTAAAGAAATTAACCAAAACAAACATCCCAATGCTAACAAAAATTTATAAGATGAACTTCCAAATAGTTATTCATTTTTTTTAATGAATAAGTGTCTATATTATCATTTATAAAATAGTGTTTACACAAATTAAAAAAGGGTGGATGGAAAAAATTCACACCCCTAAAGCCCATACAATGCTAAAGCTTGGAGCATAAAAACATAAACAAGGATGCTTGGTAGCAAGAACAATAGCAAAGGGAGGATGAGGAGGAGGGTCCTAGTCATTTGATTTGTCATTATCTTTATCTTTATCTTCTTATTTTGTAGCACAAGCAAGTAAAATTGCAAGAGCCAACTAAGAGAGCTTGTTGGAATCAAACTGGGTAGAATTACCACTAGGTCACCTTAAAATTCCTCTCATGGGCAACAAAGAGGTGGAGCATTAAAGAGAAAGCTACATCCATCCCTATTGACCAAGATCCCTTCTTGCAACAAATGGAGAATGTAGTCAAGATTGGGGGGTCTTATCAAACTACCCAATCTTGCAGCCATAACATGTCATATAATATACATTAGCATATAAATGGAAAAATAATCTAAAACATATCTTTATTTCAATGTTCATACATGAAAATTCCTCAAGAACAATTACATATAGTGAGGATTTCAACATGAAATAAAATTCATAAATTTACAAGGGTTTATAGGCAATTCATGCCTTCAAATCTTCAAAGTCTTTTGCCTTCAACTTTCTTGGCTTCACTCCTCTTTGTAAATATTATTTTTTCCTTCATCCTATAGCTCTCATGGATTCCTTGAACACATAAAATACACTTGCAACTTTCTTCTTCTCTTCTATTTCTTTGCACTCTTTCCTGTGCAACTCTCACAAGCAACCTGCAAGTTCTCTCTCCAACCTTGTTGTTGTTGATTGCTGCCTTCTTACACCATTAAAGTCTATATTTTAATATATTCTTACACCCTTTAAAGCACCAAAAAGTGGCTCCCAAATCAGATCTTTCATTTCCCACAATTTGACCTTTGAAATTCCTCCACAAAATGAAATAAAGACATTGTTTTGCTTCCAAAAATGTATTTTTAATGTGTCCTCACCATATCAAACATTTTTCTGCTATATATTCCTTTGGAAAATGAATGAAATACTTAACCAAGTCGTGATCGTTTGGTAGTTAAAGAGCCTTTTATTATTTTTTTTGAAAATCACTATCTTTTCCATTAAAAACATTGTTTACCTCTACTTTTTTTTTTTAAATGAAATCCTAGTATTGGTAAAAGAATATTTGATCCTTCAAACACTCCAAAATATGCTCTTGAAGCCCCGACTTGCACCAAAATAAAAAAAATAAACATGAAAAGAAAATACTTATTTTTTTGGTTGATGATGATTGTCAGTTCACCCAGATGCTCCTACATCAGACACGTTAGGTAGGAAGATTGTGAGCATAGGCTCACAATGGTGGAGTTGATTGTCTGAAACACCCTTTCAAATAGTAAACTATTTGAAGCATACTCCAATGCTTTCATATGTACCCTATTAATTTTTTCTTCCTTCTTCTTTTCCAACACTTCTCTAGAATACATGCCATCTCCCTTTGAAAACACTATGCTTTGTTCCTTCCTCCTCTTGTGGACTCATGTCCACTAAAGACCGACCTCGTCCACCAAATAATCTGCACTCTTTTCTCCTTCATTGTGGGTTCAAACCCACCTCTAACTGACCACCTCCACCAAACATCACTTACAATATCCTTCACAAATTTTGTATGCAAACATGCAACATCTACACACAACTTTGCAACTACAACTTTATCCTCTACAACAACATCCTCCTCTACTCTCACTATGGAAGAATAATCACAAATGAAATTAAATTTTTCATAAATTACCTCCTTTTCCTTTGTTACAACATTCATCTTCTTTCCTCCATTAGCAAGCTTACAAAGCCACTCTTATTCTACTGCTAAAATCTGCAACATTAAGTCATCTTTGTCTTCACCATTTTCAATATTTTCACATTCCATCACTGCAATCACATCCATTATAGATTCATCTTCATTCTCTTCTACCATCATCATTGCTACACTTGAATCCTTTTGCTCATTCTTTTCTTCTTCTTTCTTCATGCCTTCCTCATGATATGCCTGCGTTGCAACCTTATTCTTTCCTTCATCTTTCAAGATGTTTTCTTCTTCATTACTATCTATTAGACTCTTTTATTCATATTTTCTTCTACCTACACATGAAAATGTATTAGAAAAAATATAGGATTCAACTTCTCCCATCTTCTTTTCTTTATCTTTCCTCTTTCCTTTCATAATATTTTCCTCTAAGACATCTAATCTCCTTGATAGTTTTGCACACTTATTCCAATTAGCCCAATACTCTTCCTCTAAAATTCTTTCTCTCTTCACAATAAAATAAATTTTTGCAGCCCTACCCAAGGCCAACCTCATGCTCTTCTTCCTTGAAATTTCTACAAACACTTGCAATCCACTCACAATTTGCAAAAAAACTTACACAAAACCGTAACTATCCTCTACCCAATAAAGATTCTAGAAGATGTACCTCTCAAAACCCCCTCTACCCACTTTCACACAATGGAGGACGTTTGTACACCTTCTACCTAGCCTTATCTCTATTGGAGGATAACCCAAATCAATTACACACAACACATAATCATATCTCATCAAACCCTATCTCTCTCAAATCTTAAATCCTTCTTCCCACACACATTCGAGTATCATACCTACTCTGATACCAATTGATGTAGTCAAGATTGAGGGGTCTCATCAAACTACCCAATCTTGTAGCCTTAACATGTCATCGAATATACATTAACATATAAATGGAAAAATTATCCAAAACATATCTTTATTTCAATGTTCATATATGAAAATTCTTCAATAACAATTACATATAGTGAGGATTTCAACATGAAATAAAGTTCATAAATTTACAAGGGTTTCTAGGCACTTCATGCCTTCAAATCTTCAAATTATTTTTCCTTCAACTTTCTTGGCTTCACTCCTCTTTGTAAATATTATTTTTCCCTTCATACTACAGCTCTCATGGCTGCCTTGAACACATAAAATACACCTGCAACTTTCTTCTTCTCTTCTATTTCTCTGCACTCTTTCCTATGCAACTCACGAGCAACCTGCAAGTTCTCTCTCCAACCTTGTTGTTCATTGTTTCCTTCTTACACCATTAAAATCTATATTTTAATATATTCTTACACCCTTTAAAGCACCAAAAAGTGGCTCCCAAATCAGCTCTTTCATTTCCCACAATTTGACCTTTGAAATTCCTTCACAAAGAATGAAATAAAGACATTGTTTTGTTTCCAAAATGTATTTTTAATGTTTCCTCACCATATCAAAAAAAATTTTGTTGTAGATTCCTTTGGAAAATGAATAAAATACTTAACCAAGTCGTGCTCCTTTGGTAGTTAAAGATCCTTTTATTATTTTTCCAAAAATCACTATCTTTTCCATTAAAAACATTTTTTACCTCTACTTTTTTTTTTATTAAAATGAAGTCCTAATATTGGTAAAAGAATATTTGGTCCTTCAAACAATCCAAAATATGCTCTTGAAGCTCCAACCTGCACCAAAATAAAAAAATTAAACATGAAAAGAAAATACTTATTTTTTTGGTTGATGTTGATTGCCAGTTCGCCCAAATGCTCCTGCATCAAAGAATCCTAGGAAAAAATCTCCCAATTATCTCAAGCAAAGAGGCTACATCCATAAAGGGAAAATCATACAAGGGGAATTGGACTAGTGGTCAAGGAGCACCTATAAATGGGCCACTTCAAGCACAAATTTTTTTAGCTTGCCCTTGAATTTATAGTAAAATATTGACATAAACTATTGCTTAGTATAAAGTGAAACATAATGATCAACAAAATAATTGACAAAAATACTTGAATTTCTACCTTTCCATATGTTCAATAGAATCTCCATCCTAAAATCATTCTAGATCTATTTGAACTTTTGAGGTATGTGAGACCAATCCCCTAAAAGAAACACATGCCATGAACAAGGTTTTGACCTAAAGGGATTGAAAAATCATGAATCTAGGTCCAAACATTATACTTGCTCTAGGTTAAAACTAGAAAATGTGTTTAAGAGACTCCAATTTCTCACAAAATGAACAATGAGGGTTGAGGATTCCTAAATGGGATAACCTAGAGCCAACACAAAGGCCTTGGAAAAGAATACACTAAGCAAAGTGGGTCAATTTAGGTTTTAGAATTACTAATCAAATAGTGTAGATTTGCAATGCTAAATAGAAACTGGTGACTGTAAATATCACTGTTGATTCAAAGTGCAAACCATGAGAAAGTGAGGAAAGATCCAAAGATATTCTTACAATGGTTTGTAATTTTGGAAAGTGGTGTTTGGGAACCACTTTCAATCTTTCCACCAAGGTTTTCAAGAAGTCATATCAACTAAAATGACCCCTATAACTATACAAAAGTCTTATGATCTTGATGAGAAAGGTGAAACTTGGATCTAGCTTTGTTTCATGATAGAATAGTCATGGAATATTTATAGAAAAGGTCTTGCATAGTTCTATCTCCTTTCTTATGAAATCTCAAGGCACAAACCCAAGGAAATTTCACTAAAGAGAAATCGTGACCTTGTAATGGGGGGCCATCATATATCTTTTTGATTAATGGAAATAAGTTATCACATAATCCATAACCATTTTAGAGAAGCCAAGTTTTCATGGCTTCCCAAGCGCTTCAAATACTTTTTATCACAAAGGTCCTTTGGATCTATAAAAAAAATCATAGTAAGAAGGGTTTGAAGCCCAATACCCTTCCAAGTGGAGCATCCAATAGGATGACCAAAAGAGATGCAATGCTACAATAGGATTTTCTATGCTTTGTCACCTTGAAAGGCACAAATAATCCACTTAATGCAAAGAGCCACACCTTAACATTGGTAGATAATAGTCCCAATCTTCCCAATTATGGGGGATGCAATAAATTCCCAAACCACCAAGTTGAAATCCCCTGTGATTCTTTAAAGAAGCTTGTCCATTTTCATGCAGGAACCCAGAGAAGGAACCTAGCATGAAGAATAATAAACATGAGTGGCTACGAGAATCTTAAAACAAACCTAAAGATTCCTAGCTAGAAAGAGGAGTTTGGTGACCTAGTAAGCCAACTTCTTTTCTTTTTTGTTGTGAACAACTTGCCACAAGGATGCCTAGAAGAAAAAAGGAATACTCAAAACTATGAAAACTTCTTAATGACTAATTTGTTTCCAACCTTAGGAGTTGAGCCAAGAAGGCATGAGGATGAAGGTTTTTCTATAGAATTGTGTCTTATGTCATTGAATGATATATCTAGAGGCTTTACAAAAAACATCCAAGCATGTAAGGGCCTATTTGATATTTTTCCCTTCTTGTAGGAGAGTGAGAAAAGAATTATCCACAAAGTGGCCATAAACAAGTCGAGCTAAGGAATTGGGTAGAGATATACCTTTAACGAATTGTTGAGACACCAAGTGCACTGAAAGGTAATCAAATCCTTCAACAACAAGCAAATAAAGAGTTGAAGCCAAGGGAAAACCTTGTTGAATAGATTATAAATACCAAAGGCATTGGATTGATGACCATTAATAGTAATGCAAGAAGAGGCATCTTCAAAGAGCATGGTAAGTGATTGCATAAAGCAAGGGTCAAATCCCAGATCTTGTAGCATGGCTAGGATGAAGGTCCATAAATAATGCGATCATAGACCTTAACAAAATCAGTTTTGAGGAACAAATAATTTAAATTTGAGAAAGGAGATGCCATAATTTCAGAGCCAAGGCTTTGGAAATGATCTTATAACTAACATTAAGGAAGGTGATAGGTCTCTTGTTACAAATATCCTTTGGGTCTTCAGACTTAGGTATGAATTTAATATTTCCTTTGTTGATTACTTTTCCTAATGATTTGGAATGGAAGGCTTCAAGATAAACTTTGTGCAAGTCCTCACCAACACAATCCCAAAGGGCCTTATAAAATTCACAAGGGAAGCCATCACAATTAGGAGCCTTGTTATTGGCCATGGTATGAATAGCCACCTTGAAGTCAACAATGGAGAAAAATTTATAAAAAAAGGCTTGTTGAGTGGAGGAAAGATGACATAGAACAATGTTGAGGCACTCTTGTAAGGCAAGGTAATTGTGTGCAAGAGAATTTTGTTACGTAGTGAAAAATTTCTTATAATGTTTGACAATAGCTTGTAAGATATTAGGAAGCTCATTAAGAAATTTTTTCCCTTCTTTGATCTATTTGATTCCATGTGTTCAGTATGGCTAGCTCTAAGAGTTTGAAAGAATTCCTTGGAAGCTCTATCCCCAACCATAAGCTAGTGCAACCTAGCTTTGATTTGAGTGTCTTTGGCTAAATGGTCATCAACAATCTACTTGTGATGGTAAAGGTTGGACACTTTAACATGCAATGTAGGGGAAAAGGGATTGACTTTAAGAATTGCAGTAACCCTGCAAAGCTTTAAGGTCGTGGCCTCATACACACAACACTATAATATGACCAACTGACATCCATAAATGTGAAGGAAGTGAGAAGCACACCTAGTGACTCTATTTTACCAAGCAATCCAACTACTTTGTTGAGTGGGTTGGGCATCTAAGTTCCACACACGCCTAATGTTGGCCAATGAAGACCAATGGATTAACAAAGAAGTATTTAAAAAAAGAAGAGTATTACAACTACAAGGTATACCCACTTGCTTGAAAACACATTTTCAACACGTATCAACATATGTACCATGAGTAGAAGGGATTATGCTTGAATATTTTCTCTAAGAGAAGGAAAAGAGAAAAAAAAAGGATGAAAAGATATATAGAGGTTTAAGGATAAGGCACACAAGTGGTTCAATAGAACATGTAATGAATATGCAAGAATAAAGGAAAGGATGTGGTAAGGTTCACAAAGGAATTTGTATCAAATGTGTGGGGATACTTAATATCTTACAATTTAATAAGATTTGGGTGATTGACAAATGCAAAATTAAGTAAAGTAGATAAAAAAAATTGTGGTAGAAATAAAGAATGAAGATGACACAAAGACACAAATAAATTATACAAAACAAACAATCGATTAGAATAAAAAACCTCAAATTGTGCAAATTAATATACTTTAATATCACCAAATTTCACAACATTATATAATTCCAAAATTATTGTATAATTTTTCTATAAATCCTAACTTGTTTTTTGAATCTCTTTTAACCAAAGATGAGAGAGAAAGAGACAAATCTACAAGGACCTAGGGAAAGTACGACTAGTTCATACTATTGTGTTTATTTCTATTCCCTCCACACTTATACCTACCTAGATGGTTTGGATTGATCCCCTTGTTATCCATGCTTATATAAGTTGTGTTTGGTAGGGCAAGGCCCAGTAGTAGGGATAGAAGTAGATATATATGGGCCCCACAATAGAGAATTTAATATCCACTTGTAGAACACTTTTTTTCTAGAAAGTACATTATCTGACAAATCCTATGATGCCACATCAGCCAAACATGTTCAGGGTACCCTGCGCCCTACTATGGGCCCAATGCAAATTTACAAAAAAATGCTGATGTGGCATCATATTTGATGATGTGACCATAAAAATATTTTTTTTAGGCAAATGAGTTGACAAGTAAACTGCTGTACAAAATTTAGAAATTTCTGAAATCATATGTTATGAAATTCAAACTCGCAGAAATAATCTGCCCTACTAAACGAGACTTGAATAAATTAAGTTGGGTGTAACAAACTTGCCCTTAGAGTTGGCTAGGGAAACGCCCTTAGCTCATAATTTCAAGTAGAAATTTTAGGCATTTCTCGCACTCACGGAAGTTGTAGATAGGAACGACCCCACCGCCTAAACAAGGTTCAACGAATGTGGATTACTATAATGCGATCGAACGAATTCCTTCCTATGCTGAGAAGAACCTTCCAGAAGTTCCTTCCCTCATTTTTCTCTTACTTCTCTTTAATTTTTGCCGTTGCAATGTCATCACAGCTTACGCCAAGGTTGGTAGAGAGAAGGTAATATATAGGGCCCACTAGATCCTTTATTTCATACCAGTCTGCATAGTGCGTTGGGTGAGCAACCAGATCAGCTGTTGTGAGTAAAAATGGTGAAGGCGTGGTTCTACAAGAAGTATGGATCTGTCGACGTTCTGCAATTTGGGGAAATCCAAGTTCCAACTGCAGGGCCTGGCCAAGTTTTGATTAAAGTTCGTGCAGCTGCTCTCAATCCCGTGGATTACAAGATACGCCAATATGGCATCTTCCGCACCGCCGATGCCCCGTTTCCTGTATGCTCGACCAAAACCTCGTTTATTTATGGTTTAAATTTTTGTTTTGGATTTCATTAATTAAAAGTGCATAAATTTAACCCCTTTTTGTTTGGGGTCTGGTTCGCAGATGGTGCCGGGGTGTGACTTAGCAGGAGTTGTTGCCGACGTGGGTGACGGCGTGTCGAAGTTTAAGAAGGGCGACGAAGTTTACGGCGACATTCAAGATTTCACGGCGGGAAACCCTAAGCAGGTGGGCACTCTGGCAGAGTTCACGGTGGCGGAAGAGCATCTGTTGGCTTTGAAGCCCAGCAATTTATCTTTTGAGGAAGCCGCCAGTTTGCCGCTTGCGCTCTTAACCGCGCTGCAGGCGTTCGATACCGTTGATTTTCGGAAGGGGCAGAGTGTGTTTATTGTGGGAGGCGCGGGCGGCGTGGGCAGCCTGGCGATCCAGTTGGCAAAGCATGTTTTCGAAGCTTCTAAAATTGTTTCGACTTGCAGCACGGGGAAAGTGGAGTTTGTGAAAAGCCTGGGGGCAGATCTGGTGGTGGATTATACCAAGCAGAGCTACGACCAAGTAGATGAAAAATTCGATTTTGTTTTTGATACCATTGGTGAGGCTACAATTATTTTTGATCCCATAAATATTTTTGTTTGGATTAATCGAGAGGATTTTGAAGAAAGGGTTCTGAATTTTTTTTGTTTACAGGGGAATCGTTCAAGTCTCATGTGGTTGTAAAGGAGGAGGGTAAGATTGTGGACATTGCATCATTTCCTCCGCATCCGAGAGCAGTGAACGTGCTTGTGAAACCCCAAGGCAGCAATCTGGAGAGGCTCGGCAATTACATGGAGAGCGGAAAACTGAAACCTGTAATCGATCCAAAGAGCCCGTATGCTTTTTCTGATGTTGTGGAGGCTTTCAAACACCAGGAGAGCGAACGAGCGAGAGGAAAGATTGTGATTTCCCCTATTGAATGAGTGGGTGTTTGTTTCCAGGCGTAGAATGTCGTTGCAAAATAAGAGTGAGATGGACGTACATAGTTTGATATATACTCTTATCCAATAAAGAGAGCTGCTGAGTCGGTTATCAGTTTCACTGGTAAATAGGAACAGATAAATATAAGAAAGGTGTATATGTATTTGCGTCATGCTAAGCCTAAAATAAATATATTCCAACAAAATACTAAATTAATATTTTATTTCTTATGTACAACAAACCTCATTTGAAAATCTTAGCACGACTTTCTAAATACTTTTGATACTCACTTTTGGATTTTGTCTATGATAGGAGTCATTACGTCAAGATTATACATTGAGATCATTATTACATTACGATTATATATTGGAATACATAGAAGATGGCTATAAAATGGGAATGTATTAATTATGTTTTTGCATTTTCAATCTTAAATTGTTTTGGTTTATATAATTGTAAATTACAGATTTTAAATATTGATAATTAATCCTTTCAATTTAAAAGAGCAAAGTGTTTTTAAAATAGTTTGTTTATTAAAATTAAGAAAGTATTTTGTGTTTATTTCAAATTATTATTTTTATATCATTAAGCAAATAAGGTACATTAAGGGATGCTTATATAAATAGTTAGAAGTTTTTAATGAAATATTTTTAAATTTTATATTAAATGTTACCTTCAATTAAGATTATATGTCACAGTGGGGTGTCATATGAAATGGATACCAATTCGCCATTATACATTTGTATTCATTGTTCATTTTATTGTATTCTCTTTGACAAGAATTCATATAGAAAATTTGGAGCCCAAAAGATTAAATAGTATGATATAATAATCAACATTCTCTTTGTTTGGTACATTTAAATCTCCTAACAATTTAAGTATGGATAAACAATAATTAGGTTGATATAAATGTATGTCTTGTTTGAGTTGGCCAAGGTATGATTCCATTAAACAAATAAGGTATGATTAAGAGATGCTTATATAAATAGTTAGAAAATTTTAATGAAATATTTCGATTTTTTTTTATTAAATGCTGCCCTCAAATAAAATTATGTCATGGTGGGGGTGCCACATGAAATGGACACTAATTTACCACCAATGCACTTGCATTAATTGTCCATTTTATTCTACTGTCTTTGACAAGAGTTAATATAGAAAATCTGGAGCCCAAAAGATTAAATAGTATGATATAGTAATCAACATTCCCTTTGTTTTGTACAATTAAATCTCTTAACAATTGAAGTATGGATAAACTATAATTAGACAAATATAAATGTATGTATTGTTTGAGTTGGTCAAGGCGTGAGTTCAAATAAACATATTTGAATTACAATTTTAATTTATTTTATTTTTATTTCTAAAAAAACTTAAATTATGGTTTCATTTTTTTCCAATTAATATAAGGTGGATGTTACAAGTCTATATTAAGATTAGAGTACCATTTACTTTGAATTTTTATGTATTATTCATGTATCTCCAATACTCTTGGAAGGTAGAATTGAATATTATTTTGTAATTTATATTTTTTAAAAATCTTGATATTTACTTATATGAATTCATGAAGAAGGTAAAGCACAATAATGATCATTAAATGCATATTCTAAATTCTAAGCACTAGTATTGAGGAGTGGGAATCTTGTATGATAATTCATGAAATTTCACATGAGTTAGTTATTACATTTTGGAGTGCTACACTTTGGGAGTCGAGTACCTAAGATGCTCTTACAATTATATTTCCTATTGAAGTTGGCCAAATGATTATGCCCACGTGAAGTCTTTGAGTTACTAACATTCCCTTTGTTTTGTACAATTAAATCTCTTAACAATTGAATTATGGATAAACTATAATTGGACAAATATAAATGGATGTATTGTTTGAGTTGGCCAAGGTATGAGTTCAAATAGACATATTTTAGTTACAATGTTAATTTATTTTATTTTTATTTCTAAAAAACCTTAAATTATGGTTTCATTTTTTTCCAATTAATATAAGGTGGATGTTACAAGTCTATATTAAGATTAGAGTACCATTTACTTTGAATTTTTATGTATTATTCATGTACCTCCAATACTCCTGGAAGGTGGAATTGAATATTATTTTGTAATTTATATTATTTTGAAATCTTGATATTTACTTATATGAATTCATGAAGAAGGTAAAGCACAATAATGATCATTAAATGCATATTCTAAATTCTAAGCACTAGTATTGAGGAGTGGGAATCTTGTATGATAATTCATGAAGTTTCACATGCGTTAGTTATTACATTTTGGAGTGCTACACTTTGGGAGTCGAGTACCTAAGATGCTCTTACAATTATATTTCCTATTGAAGTGGGCCAAATGATTATGCCCACGTGAAGTCTTTGATGTATTTGTTATTTTTAAAAGATGCTCTCCAAGGTAGGTGTGAGGTCTTTGCATGATAACAAGGTTTTGTATTTATGGTTTTATCCTCTCTTTGTGTCTATATATTGAGAGTGCGAGATAGTAGCTTTATGAGATCGTTTACAAGTACATGGGTGTTGTTGGAGTGCTATAAGAGTAAAAAGTATTAGTGTATGATGTGCCTATCCTATTTCTCATGTGTATATTTTCTCAAAAATATTTTTTTATGAAAATATTGTTTTATATTGTTTGCCACTTTATATTTTATTGTTAATTTTGCAAACACATAGTTTTAATAATATAGTAATCCTTATTTGAGAAATAAATTATTTTTTTAACATATATTTATACAAATTACTCTTGAAGTATTTCTACTTTATTTCTCAACACTATATCTTCTAAAACATTGTTTCAATCTTTTCCTTTTCTCTTCTCATTATTACAAATTCAAACTTCTATTGTAAATAAAACACACTTTTGTTTTTTTTCCATCATCACTCTATTATGTATACTTATAATGTTAATTAAATAAATTATATTTAATTAATCATTTTGATCATTTTTCTAACATTAATTAAATAGATCTTGATTATTTATTTAATAAGTCTAATATTTTTTTAACATTAGTTAAATATTATAATTAATTAATTAATTCATAATTAAATAATTTTAATTATTTAATTATTTCTTAAAGTCATATTCGTCCATTAATTAAACTAGCTTAGATATGTTAAATACATCTATCTAAAATATGTCGAGAGCACCTATAGTTTAATTTTTTTAAGAATAGATAGGCATCTCGAGATTGATATCTCTCAACGTATTTTAGATAGATTTCTTTAAGATATCTAAGCTAGTAGCATTCGTAGTGTGGCATGTAAAATATTACTTTAGCATGTTTTTATTGTGTCTGAGAAAAGTATTTTTATCCTTTGCAAATATTGAATGAGACATTTCACATTTTAAAATCAAAAATAATCAGCATGCTATATCAGTAAAATTTAATAGAAGAATGATATCCAATAATGTATACATTACATAAAATTATTGTGCTTCAAAATATTTGAGTCTTTCTTCCTTAGCTCTCCTTTTGGCGAGTTGCTTCCCTATTTTCATTTTTTTCATAACGATCGTATGAAAATGGTGGTGAGATTATGAGTCCATCCAAGGATTTAACATATAAAATAGCAACAAATATTAATCATATTCTTGCTTTCAGTCCTATATCAATTGTTGCCTTGGAAAGAGTCAATCCTTGTGATTTATGGATTGTTAGTGCCCAAGCTAATCATAATGGCAATTGACGTGTGCATCCCCTATGTATCGATGCAATTGGAATAATATTTGGAGTTGCATCTTCAAAAGGAAATCTTGAGTAATTATCAAATTCAACCATTACATATGTTGGTGGATCTGGTGGGGCACTTCCAGGTTTGTATATGATACTTCAAATGTATCCTAAAGCTCCATTTACAAGGCTTGCTTCTATCCATAGATTAGATGTTAACATGACTCTTGCATCCTTCACAATTAATAATTCAACATCTAATTCATCATTTTGACCTCCTGCAGGATTAATACTACCTTTTTTAGTTGCAATGATGCAGACAATTGGTCTTCTTAATTAATATGATTTTTTTGGTTATGGTTATGTACATTATCATTTGTTGCAAATAGATGGATATTGTTATCAAACTCTTCTCGAACTATTTGATGCAATGAAGCACCTATCCTTGTCATCAATAATTTCTAGTCATCGATTATTGGATGCACATCTCTAATATTTGTAAGTAATTGGTGAAACTTTTGTTGTTCTTCACCTTCACCTTCTTGCCTAAATACCTTATCCAAAGTAACAACTATCTTAATTATTTAATTAATTCACTTTATCTTTATTCCTCTTTTGATTAATTTAAATAAATATCAATTTATTTAAATCGCGTCATTAATTATCCTTTTTCCTAGGGTAAACCCACAAAATTGGTTTACAATTCGAATGAGGAAGGAAATTTTTTTAAAAATGACCCCATGCCAAAAAAAAATATTTTGGGGGTTCGAACGAACCAAAAAAGGGTTCGCTCAAACCAGGGTTCGAGTTAACCCATTTAATGCATGCATGGACAAAAAGTAAATGAAAACCCCTTTTGGGAAGGGGATTCACTCAAACTCCCCCTTGTTTGAGCGAATCCCCCTTTTCCCTGATTTTTTACCTTGTTCACAAAAAAAATCAAATTTTTTGCACTTCAAAGCTTGGTTTGAACATGAAAATGGCGAAGACTTCACATACCCAATTGGAATCAGGTAGTCCTCAGAATGAGCTATCCAATGAATATAATTTTAATATGTTTTGGTTTTATTATATTTTTTTTTTAGTTTTATTAAACATAGGTTTTTCACCATAAATCAAGCTCTTTGTTCTGCACATGTGGAAAAATAGTAGATTATCAAAAAAATAAAAAAATATGAGTGCACTAGATATTGAAGTCCTTGATCCAACAAAAAAAAATTTGAATTTTGATACATACAAAATAAGTTACGTGTTATACAGTCGCACTATGTCTGAATTGTAATTGGTTTGATTTTGAAACTTGATCAAAGAAAAAATATTCAATAAAAAACTATCTAACCA